>CAUYQU010096234.1:0-47708 GCA_963574635.1 Cheracebus regulus
TCTCTTCCTCTTTCTCTTTCATTTTTTCTTTCTTTTGCTGTTTCTTTCTTTCTCCTTTTCTCTCTTTTTCTAAAATCTCTTCCTCTTCCTTTCTCTCTTTCATTCTTTTTATTCTAAAAAAAAAAAAAAAAAAAAAAATCAACATACACTATGGATCCAAAGAAATTTCCTTCCTTCCTTCCTTTCCTCCCTCCCTTTCTCTCTCTCTCTCTCTTTCTTTCTTTCTTTCTTTTTCTTGAGATGGAGTCTTGCTCTGTCACCTAGGCTGGAGGGCAGTGGCACAATCTCAGCTCTCTGCAACCTCCGCCTCCTGGGCTCAAGTGATTCTCCTGCCTCAGCCTCCCAAGTAGCTGGGACTACAGGCTTATGCCACCACACCTGGCTAATTTCTGTATTTTTAGTAGAGATGGGGTTTCACCATATTGGTCAGGCTGGTCTTGAGCTCCTGACCTTGTGATCCACCTGCCTTGGCCTCTGAAAGTGCTGGGATTACAGACATGAGCCACCGTGCCGAGCCCAAAGAAATACTTTCTAAAATTATTTAAAGAGCTTATTCCATTATTTATCAAATCCTGAGTTGGCAACTTCGGCTCTCTCCTTTCCTCCTCTGAAGACAGCACTGCTTTCTGGGAGGGGAGAACCGCCAAGGAGCCTTGGGCGACTGCTGTCTTGCCATGGATTCTATTGAAGAGTGGGGAGCCCTCAGTCCAGATGAAGTTTTCTGTCAGTTTAACAGTGTCACTTCACATCTTCCAGGAATTCCCCAGAGCTTCTTGTCTACTGGTCGTACAGTTGTCTTCTTTCCCAGATTTTCTATTATCATTTCAGTGGCATTTGGGGAAGGAATCGAGGTAAACATGGAGGCTAGATTTATTCTTTAGAAAACAAAAGTTGTCCATTGCCTTTTAAACTTGGCAATTTTATTTTTACAGCAAAATAATATGTATCATTATTGACCACTTTGCCATATAGGACTTGCTATATATTGCCACATTTTATATCCCCTAGCAGTCAGTGAGATAGGGGCGATCATCACCAGCCCTTTTAACAGGTGAAGAAACTGAAGCATAGGGAAGTTTACTTGATCAAACTCACAGCTAAAAAATGGCAGAGCCAAAATTTGAACTTAGGTTGTCTAACTACAAAGCTTGTCCTTTTCACCTAACCTATTTTTTGGCTGAAAACAATATTTATTAATTGTTGTCTTTTTACAAGTGTAATCTCCAACCTCAAGAAAATATGGACTAGGAATAATTATAAAAAGCCTTTCATTTTTCTTGGCTTACATCTAAGAAGAGCCTTTTAGCACAATCTTGTTTTAAAATCCTGAATCTTCTCTTACTTTTTTTTTTTCATTTCCCCTATCATTTTTCTTTCCTTGGACACCTTTACAGAAGGGCATCTTTCCTGTGTTTTTTAAAAAATGGTTCTTTAAAAAATGTTCGATCCTTTTGTCTCACACTAAGGGGAAATGGGAGAGCCTGTTTTTTTGTATTTTTCTTTTGCTGGATTGGGATTTTGGTTGCTTCTGATAATGAGTAAGAAGTGAGTTTCTGGGGGAGTCAGCATTGCAGAAGAGAAGTTTCCTGCTAGGCAAAGCAGTTTCCTTTCTGAGTTTATTTTGGCAGCAGAAGTTAGTAGGGCACTGCCCTTTCCTCTAAGTGCCCTCATTAAGAGCTCACTGCAGAAATGCCTCTGCTTGGCTTGCCACACTGTCCAGGGGAATTGCCAAGGTGGACAGTGCTGTGGTCTAGCGCTAATGCTGCGCATGTCTCACGTCCTGTGTCCTGTCCTGGTCACATAACCCTGTGCTGCAGGGATCTTTGTGAAAATCCCTCTTCCAGCCCCGGCTTTTGGCTTGCTAGCTTCCCTGCCTCCCAGTATTGATGAAGGTCTCCCCCAACTCCCCCTTTTTTTCTATTTCTGCGACCATTTCAATTGGACTTTATGAAGGAGAGGAATTAAAAGCAGGAGCTTCAAGTATTCTAATGAAGATGCAAATTAAAGTTTTCTTTTAACAAGAAAAAGGACTGAAAGTATACATATTCAAAGGTATATCTGGGCAGTGGAATTATAGGTGATTTTTATTCTTTTCTTTACAATTTTTCTTATCTCAATCGGATATATGTTACTTTTCATTGATAGTGTTTTATCTCTGATTTTTAAATTTTCAAATATATAGAAAATAATATAACAGGCATCCACAATACCCACTATAAAAGTTTAACACATGTTAACATTCACCCTGTTTCTTGCAAACTTTTTTTTTTTTTAATTTTCTAAGGATATGTATTCCTTTTTTTTTTTTTTTTGACAGAATTTTGCTCTTGTTGCCCAGGCTGGAGTGCAATGGCGTGATCTCGGCTCACTGCAACTTCCACCTCCTGGGTTCAAGCGATTTTCCTGCCTCAGCCTCCTGAGTAGCTGGGGTTACAGGCATGTACCACCACGTTCGGCTAATTTTGTATATTTTAGTAGAGATGGATTTCTCCATGTTGGTCAGGCTGGTCTCGAACTCCTGACCTCAAGTGATCTGCCCTTCTCAGCCTCCCAAAGTGATGGGATTACAGGCAAGAACCAACACACCCATCGTATTCCTTTTCTAATCAAAGACTTCAGTATTCAGAGAAAGCTAACTCAGGAACTCTCTTAAGTCCTAGAAGTAGTTCGTTGCTTAACAATGAAATAGGCAGTTAGCACTGCGAGAGAGGCCTGGTACTTGGCTATCAGGGGAACTAATTCAGGTTTTGGGGCAGTGCTGCTGTTAGACTCAGGGACAGAAGCTGAAAATGCATATACAGTTTCAATGCCTGGGAAAATTTCCCCCAATTTCAGAGTTTAATGACATCCACTGCAAGCCTTATGGACCTCTTAGAGCCTTGCTACCCAAGGTGGGGTTTCAGACCAGGATACCTAGGCAGCGTTTTAGAAATGTATTGTGTTTCTCACATGAAAATGTGCCTATGAGTAACCCGGGGATCTTGTTAAAATGCAGATTCTGATCCAGCAGGTCAGAGAGGGGACTGGTATTCTGCATTTGAACAAGCTCCCAAGTGATACTGATGATCCTGGTCTGCAGAACATACTTCACGTAGCAGAGTCTTAGAGGGCTCTGTGTTACCCCAAGCTGAAGGCAGCCTCCCTTCCTGCACATGGCTGGAATTTAGTCTCATTGGTCAGAGCTAATGTTGTACTGGTTTTTACATTTTTGGAATACCACCTTGCTCTTGGAGAAATCGTTTGGCCATTAGATCACTTTAGTTTTGCTTTCAGTTTTGCATGCCCTGATTATTACAAATTATTGTAATTAACTCTTTGAATAGAGTCCATCAGGGCAAACTCAAAGCGTAATCTATTCTAGCTAGGAAAAAAGGATAAATTTCTCTAATTTCCCAAATCATTACTCATATTCAGTGGATCTCAACGTAAGGTGAATGTCTCATTGTTGGTATGTTTAAGTGGTGCATTGATGGTTTAAAAAATTTCTTTTAGCATTTGTTGGGATTTGAGAGAACCAATAAGGCACAACCCTATTATTTTCTTCATCTGAAATCTGACTCACTTGAGAAAAAGACAAGCATGAGTCAGATGGGAGATTACAATAACGTTCTTATTGTGATAAAGAGTCAACTGTGATCTGGTTTTATTAAAGTCAAGGGCCCTACTAATGCCCTCCCCACCTCATCCCCCAGCTGGAACACTGGGCAGCCCACCTGAGGGCGAGTGTGATTCTTAGGAACAGACCCACTTGCCCAGATCACTGCTTGAGTCTAGTCAGGATGGAGAGAGAAGGAGAAACCGACAAAAATGAGTGTTTATGGTTGGGTGCAGTGGCTCAGGCCTGTAATCTCAGCACTTTGGGAGTCTCAGGCAGGAGGATGGCTTGAGCCAAGGAATTTGAGACCAGCCTGGACCTTGTCTCTATAAAAAATTAAAAAATTAGTCGGGTGTGGTGGCACACACCCGTGGTTCCAGCTACACAGAAGGCTGAGGTGGGAGGATTGCTTGATCCCAGGAGGTTGAGGCTGCAGTGAGCAGTGATTACACCACTGCACTCTAGCACAGTCTAAAAAAAACAAAAGATACTGGGTGGCCAAGAAGCATGGCACATGTCCTCCACAGATAACCTTTAGATAAGCCACAGGGAGAAGGAGGGCTCTTCCAGGTGAAAGGAATGGCATGTGCGAAGACATGGGAGCTAGGCTGGCCAGGAAGTGGGTTGGCACTATAGGCTTTCCTTACATAGAAAATGGAGCAGGAAAATGAGGGATCCAGGATCAGGGAAGTGCTGGTGGCCATTTAAGAAAAACGGGGTGGAGGAGTTTAAAAAAACTGTACAAGGCTGGGTGTAGTGGCTCACACCTGTAATCCCAGCAGTTTGGGAGGCCGAGGCAGGAGGATCACCTGAGGTCAGGAGTTCAAGACCAGCCTGGCCAACATGGTGAAACCCCATCTCTACTAAAAATACAAAACATTAGCTGGGTCTGGTGGCTCATGCCTGTAGTCCCAGCTACTTGGGAGACTGAGGCAGGAGAATTGCTTGAACCTGGGAAGCGGAGGTTGCAGTGAGCCAACATCGCACCACTGCATTCCAACCTGAGTGACAGAGTGAGACTCCATATCGAAAAAAAAGAAAAAAAGAACTGGAGAAAATTAAGAGAGGAGCCAGCTGGGTCAATGTGATCAGTCATTGCCAGAGTCCCTCCTCTCCTGTGGCCACCATCTTGAAGTCTTGAGGTAGATCAGCAGGACTTGTTTTCCAAGGACTGGTCACAACCACCATAGTAACCTGGCCCATTGGAGCAGGATCTGGTTGAAACGGGGTGCAGTGAAGCAGAAACCAGCACATGACAAAGAAAGTGACCTCTAGTTGCTTGTTAGTCACTGCTCATTAGCATAAAGACACTCCCACCAGCACCCTGACAGTTTCCAAATGCCATGGTAACACACTGGAAGTTACTTTACACGGTTCCAGAAACTCCTCACCCCTTTCCCAGAAAGTTCTGGATAACCTGCCTCTTCATTAGCATAAAATTAAAAGTGGATATAAATACAGCTGCCAACAGCCTCTATGCCACTACTCTGTGCACATGGCCCATGTATTAGCCCTGCTCTGCAAGTAGCAGTACCTCTGTTTCTGCAGTCACTGCTGCTTCAGTAAAAGTTACTGTCTAACACTACTGTCTTGCCCTTGAATTCTCTCCTGGATGAAGCCAAGAACCCTCCAGACTAAGCCCTAAATTTGGAGCTCACTTGCCTTTCATCAGTCTGGCTTGGCTCTCCCATGCAGAGTTCTTGGTTGAACACAGCAGAGGCGGACCCAGGCAGAGATCTCTAGTAGCCTCCTCCAGCATCATTCTTTCCTCTTTAGCAACATAGCTCTTATTTTTAGTTGAGGACCTAACTGCTCAGCTAAAGACTACCCATTCCTGCCTTCCTTGTACTGTGGAATTGTGATACTAAGTTCTAGCTATGAGATATAAGCAAAGGATTAGGAAGGACTTCCAGGTGGTCTCCTAAAAGGGGAGGGGCATGTTTTTCTTTATCCTTTCCTCTTCTTTCCTGGCTAGAATGTGAACACAATGGCTGGAGTTTGGGCAGCTATTTTAGACCTTGAGGCAATGTGCTACATGGAGCCAGAGCACCAAGACACAAGGAAACTAGGTCTCTGAAGACCTGGACTGCTGACCTCTGTATGTTTTTCATAAAGAGAAAATCAACTATCTTGTTTAATCCACAGTTGTTTTGGGGTTTTCTGTTGTGTCCAAACAAACCCAATCAATACACAAACTCTTGCTAACTTCAACTGCAAAAGTGCTTTCCTGGAATGTTGGTGGGTCTTTTTCTGATTCATGTCAAAATGAATCAGAAGACTGGAGAATCAGGCTGAGAAAATAGGTGGAAAATGAGGGATGTGAAGGGTTCAGAAATTGCACCAAAGAAGATTCTGGAAAGGAAGCTGCTGCTGTCTTGGCTGGATATTGGACCCCTACTCTTGGCCTTGCCTTCGGGGCTGCCACTGGAAACAAGATACTAGTCAGATGTCACCATCACTCCTTTCAGAACAAGTCTAAACTTTCCTGCTCTTTTGTGTTTCTTACTCCAGATTTGAAGTCCTGAGCCAACACATCTGTCTGGCTGAGTGAAGTTCATGAGCCTGCACCCCAGCTGCTGGCTGCAGCACACACTCAGCTCTTCTGATTAGCATTCTACCCTCTTCTCTGAGTCAGCAGGAGGCTGTGAGGTCAGACCCTTTGTGGTCCTTCTATCCACAGAAGTAGTCTTACTCCCTGTTTTGATTACCTACTGCTGTATAACCATCTACTCTTTAGCGGCTTAAAACAACAATTGATGATTGCTCACCATGCTCCAGGTTGACTAGGATCAGCTGGGTGGCTCTTCTGCTGCATGTGGTCTTAACTAAATCGGAGGTCATCAGTGGGGTCTCAACTCTGCTGGAATGTCTGCAGTGTTTCACTCACACATCTGGGACCTTGAGGGGGACAGCTGAAATGCTGGGATAGCTGGGATAGCTGGACCTCTCCCTGTGTGAAGGCCTCTTCCATGTGGTTTCTTCAGCAGAGTGGCCAGATCTCTTACATTGTGACTTAGGGTTCCAAAAAGTGCCAAAACAGAAGCCACCAGGATTTTGTAGTTGTTGTTGTTAAGACAGGGTTTCACTCTGCCACCCAGATTGGAGTGCAGTGGTGCAATCATGGCTCACCGCAGCCTTTATCTCCTGGGCTCAAGCAGTCTTCCCACTTTAGCCTCCCGAGTAGCTGGGACTACAGGAGTGTGCCACCACTCTGGCTAATTTTCTTAAAATTTTTTCATAGAGATGGGATCTCACTTTGTTCCCCAGGCTGGTTTCAAACTCCTGGGCTCAAGACAGCCACATGCCTTGGTCTCCCAAAGTACTGAGATTAAAGATGTGAGCCACTGTGCTTGGCCAGGCCTTCTTAAGGCTTTGACTTGCAGTGGCACAGTGTCCCTTCCACTACATTCTATTGGTTATCACTAGAGCAACCCAGAATACACACTTAAGGAGCTCCACAAGGCTGTGAAATACTAAGGGATGTGGTTGGCTGATGGTGGTTGGTTGGGGGAGCATGTAGAGCAGCTTCCACATTGCTCTTTCCCAACCCTTGCAAATGAAGTCCCATCCACTTGGCCTCACGGGATAAAGTGTGGTGCAGTGGCGAGTGCAGACTCCAGGCACAAATGTCCAGGTTTGAGACTGACTTTGCCTCCTTGCTGGCTGTGTCACTCTGCGTAAGGTACTCAACTTCTCTTGTCTCAATTTCTCTGTCAGATGGGGATAATGACAGTGCCTGTGCCATGGATTTTTGGGTGAGGATCGTATGAGTTAATGTATATACAGCACCTGGAATATGAACTGACACATTGTAGGTGCTCTGTGTTTGTTCTCACTCAAAGGGCCAGTGTATTACTTGATCAGCAGATGCCCATTGGGCAAAACACTCATTGAAGGCCAGGAAGGGACACAAAAGAGAAGGCAGAGTCTCCAGGGTCTTATGGTTTTTTATTATTGGGACGTGGAAAACAAGACAAATATGAAAGGGCGCAAGAAACAAAATACCATAGATATAGGCACATCCACAGATACTGAGAGCAGATTTTTGGTTGTCAGGCTTTAGGAGGAGAGGGGAATGAAGCATGAATGCTCATGGGTACCTACTTTCATTTGCAAGATGATGAATATGTTCCCAAATTAGATTGTGGTGATGGTCGCACAACTCTGAATATACTGAAGGCCATTGAATTATACACTTTAAATGGGTGAATTATATGGTGTGTGAAGTATGTCTTAATAAAACTGTTTAGAAAAAGAAAATGTAGCCAGGCATGGTGGCTCACGCCTGCAATCCCAGCTACTCGGGGGGCTTAGCGGGGAGGATTGCTTGAGCACAGAAGGTCAAGACCGTCTTCAACACAGCAAGATCCCATCTCAAAAAAGAAAGAGACCGGGCATGGTGGCTCATGCCTGTAATCTCAGCACTTCTGAAGGCTGAGGTGGGCAGATTGCTTGCGCTCAGGAGTTTGAGACCAGCCTGGCCAACATGGCAAAACCCTGCCTATACTAAAAATACAAAAATTAGCAGGGTATGGTGGCACACGCCTGTAATCTTAGCTACTAAGGAGGCTGAGGCAGGAGAATCACTTGAACTTGGGAGGCGGAATTGCAGTGAGCCAAGATTGCACCACTGCACTCCAGCCTGGGTGACAGAGTAAGACTCTGTCTCAAAAAAAAAAAAAAAAAAAAAAAGCAAGAGAGAGAGAGACGGAGAAGAGAGGGAGAAAGGAAAGAAAGAGAGAGAGAGAAAAAGGAAGGAAGGAAGAAAGATGGGTGATGGATAAAGAACTCTACAATGCAGAGATACAAGAGCCAATAGTGGCTAACACTTGTTTGGTGCTTCCTATAGGCCAGGGACTGTTCTAAGTGCTTTGCTTAAATTAGCTCATTGAATCCTTACAACAACCCCAATATTTCCCCCATTGAACAGAAGAGAAAACTGAGGTTACTTGTCCAAGGTCACACGGCTGGTTCACATGAGAGCTGGGATTTGAGTTCAGGCTGTCAGGCTCTAGCAGCTGAACTGGTAATATGGATGCTGTAATTTAAGACGTGACAACTTAGTGCAGCACTAAGTGACCCTCTGGTGAATAGGCAAAGAAAAACTAGAGTTTAGAAAACCTCAGAGGAGAGGTGTGAGCTGGGTGTTGAAGGATGCTTCGCCCTAAACTAGACAGGAGGAGAGGAGAGGGGGATATTTCCTCTGATCTAATCACTGTGTAATTCTTCAGCCCTGTCCTAGGCCTCAGGGACACCGCAGTAGGCAAAATACCAGAGTCTTTACCCTCATCAAGCTGAATTTGTAGTGTGGGAAACAGATCATAAACACATAAACAAACATGGGGGTGGTTAAAGTTTTATTGTATCATATGTTCAGTTTTTATCAGGACTTAGTTGTTGTGGCTGTTTTGAAATAAAGTCCACAAATTCATTGACACTCTTCCCATTGAAAGGTCCACATCCCCACCCTTTGAAGCTGGTTGGGCTTTCGAAAGTGTTACTGACTAACGGAATAAGGCGGAAGGAATGCTGTGTAGGCAGGATGCAACAGCTCACACCTGTAATCCCAGTGCTATTCAAGGCAGAGGTGGGACGACTGCTTGAGCCCAGGAGTTTGAGGCCTCAGTGAGCTCTGTCACCCACTGCACTCCAGCTTGGGTGACAGAGCAAGACCCAATCTTAAAAAAAAAAAAAAAAAAAAAAAAGGAGACCGAAAGAAAATCACCCTGCTAGATGGATCTAAGAGAGAAGCTACTCAAAGCAAGGCTTCCTCTAAGGAAGCCTCTGTCGTTTTCTGGCTGAGAGGGGATGTGGCATGAACCAGGGCTGCTGCAGTAGAGGTGGTAAAAAGCAGGCAGATTCAAGACAAATTTAGAGGCTGGGGCGCAGTGGCTCATGCCTATAATCCCAGCGCTTTGGGAGGCTGAGGCAGGCGGATCACCTGAGGTCAGGAGTTTGAGACCAGCCTGGCCAACGTGCTGAAACTCTGTCTCTACTAAAAATACAAAAGTTAGCCAGGTGTGGTGGTGCATGCCTGTAATCCCAGCTACTCGGGAGGCCAAGGAAGGAGAATCGCTTGAACCCGGGAGGTGGAGGTTGCAGTGAGCTGAGATCCCACCATTGCACTCCAACCTGGGCGACAGAGTGAGACTCCGTCTCAGGAAAAAAAAGACAAATTTAGACAGGGGCATAGGCCTCAGGGACTGCCTGAATGTGAGGATGAGGGAGGGTAGGGTGTCTAAGGTTAACCCCGCCCCCGCCAGGTTTCTTAATCGGGGAACAAGATGAGTGGTCAGGCCATTTACCAAGACAGAGAACAAGGAAAAGCTGGTTTCAGAAGAGGCATGTTAAAGATTCTAACTCCAAGATTACACCTTCCAATGAACGTTCCATTAAGCAATGCTAGCTTCTGCAACACCTCTTAGAGTATCTTTTTTCCTAAAAAGGAAAACTTTTGTTCCCCCACCAGTGCAATTTCTATGTTGGCCACTAGAGAGCACCAACGCCTGAGCAGTTCAGCTAGACTCACCACCTGGTCCTGCTTTACTCTTAAAAAAAAAAAAAAAAAGCCGGGCGTGGTGGCTCACGCCTGTAATCCAAGCACTTTGGAGGCCAAGGCGGGTGGATCACCTGAGGTCCGGAGTTCAAGACCAGCCTGACCAACATGGTGAAACCCCGTCTTTTTAAAAAAAAAAAAAAAAAAGCCAGGGGGAAGGTTTTGACTTTATCCTCTAGCCTCAGAATCATTCTCATGAGCTTCCCTGGCACCGGATGAAATCTGATAGCTATGTCATGTGTGAAAAAGGTTTGGCTTATTAGATCCCTCAATGCTAATCAGGAAAAAATCTCCTCCCTCACCACAGTTTTCCATGTGTGCCTGAGCCCACCTCACCAAGTCCAGGGGACTTTTCCTGATTTATTTTGCATTGCTAGCCTTAGGCGAAACCCAGCACATTTTGCTTCTGATACATTTCCACTGCTGCCTCGTTTTCCCCACTGTCACCCGTGAGCTCTGTGCTTCCCTCTCATTGCTGTGCTTCCATCCCAGGGAACTTGCTCCTTCAGCTGCGCCTTGGGAAAGTACAGAGGGTAGCTCCTTCCTAGAAGTGATTTCAGCCCCATTGCCTCCCATCCCCTCGCCTCACATTCTCCAAGGGCATTCAGGAGTTTCTGGGGAGGCAGGGTATCAGGGCCTCACAGACCAAAACCGGGTGTCTAGGTATTTCTTTTTCTTTCTTTTCTTTTTCTTTTTTTAAGATGGAGTCTTGCTCTGTCACCTAGGCAGGAGTGCAGTGGTGCGACCACGGCTCACTGCAGCTGCCACCTCTCGGGTTCAAGCGATCCTCCTGCTCCAGCCTCCCCAGTTGCTGGGACTATAGGTGCCCACCACCATGCCCGGCTAATTTTTTTGGTATTTTTAGTAGAGATGGGGTTTTGCCATGTGGGCCAGGCTGGTGTCGAACCCCTGACCTGAGCTGATCCATCCACTTCGGTCTTTCAAAGTGCTGGGATTACCGGCATGAGCCACTGCGCCCAGCCTGCCCTAGGTATTTCTTTTTGTTGTTCTTCAAGATGACCCTAGGACCCCAACCTCCTAGGGGGCCACTGCTTCCCCTCTAAACCTGCTCCCATGGCACGAGCTTTACAGCCAACTCTGAAGCCGGATCCCATCAAGGGTGATGGTTCCCAGAGTCTCCTGGGCCCAGGGGCAGAAGGGAGCAAACCTACCCACTGTTGTCATTAATGCCTCAACTGGAAGTCATTATTTGGCAATAGAATCTCTTTGTTCCTGAAGGTACCAAGCCTGTAGGAATTACAGATTCTCTCTGGTCTGGTAAACATTATCTCCCAGACTTGTGGGTGCATAGAGTCCATCTAGGCCTACTCAGACCATTGCTACTCAGCTGGTTTTCCCATGATCAGAACTAATTTCTTTCTTTCTTCTTCTTTTTTTTGAGATTGAGTCTCATTCTGTCACCCAGGCTGGAATGCAGTGGCCTGATCTCAGCTCACCGTGACCTCTGCCTCCCAGGTTCAAACGATTTTCCTGCCTCAGCCTCCTGAGTAGCTGGGATTACAGGTGTGCTTAACCATGCCTGGCTGATTTTGTATATTTAGTAGAGCAATGGGGTCTTGCTATGTTGCCCAGGCTGGTCTTGAACTCCTGATCTCATGTGATCTGCCAGCCTCGGCCTCCCAAAGTGCTGGGATTACAGATGTGAGCCACAGTGCCTGGCCAATCAGAACTAATTTCTGTCTCAGGTTTCTCTTGTTGACTGTGCCTCGATTAAGACAGTTATCCTGGGTTTTTATTCTTATCAGAGCCTGAAAACCTCCTTTGGGCAAAACATATCCCAGAATTCCTTAGAGCTGGGATATCTGACATCCTCTGACTACACACACACACACACACACACACACACACACACACACACACACACACACACACACACAAACACACTCCTTCAACACCCCCCCAACCTGGCTAGACTGTAGATGGTAACGAGGTCATTTGCTTGTTTATCAATTCCTGGTACTTTGGGGGAATGCACAGCCATGTAGTGAAATTTTCATGAAATTAAACTTAAACAACCACCATTTAGGTGGTTGCTAATATGTTAATCTCCTTTCCTTTTTGGGGGTAGTGATGTTGGTGGTTAAAATGTTCTTTTACTGTGAAGTAATGGAAAAAATATTTCTTTAATTTTGTTTTATCCTGAAGTCTTTAGTTGGCAATATAAAAAGTAGAGGCTGGGTGTGGTGGCTCACGCCTGTAATCCCAGCACTTTGGGAGGCCGAGGCAGGCGGATCACTTGAGTTCAGGAGTTTGAGACCAGCCTGACCAACATGGAGAAACCCCAACTCTACAAAAAAATACAGAATTAGCTGGGTGTGGTGGTGCATGCCTGTAATCCCAGCTACTCGAGAGGCTGAGGCAGGAGAATCACTTGAACCCGAGAGGCAGAGGCTGCAGTGAGTCAAGATCGTGCCATTGGATTCCAGCCTGGGCAACAAGAGTGAAACTCTGTCCCCTCCCCCCCAAAAAAGAGCATCTTATTTCAGTTGCCCAATCATTCGTTTTGCTTTTAAGTGTTTTTATTGGCTTTGAGAAGTCCAAGAGGCTGAAAACCATTGTCTCACCATTTTCAGCACAGTCCCAAAAGCAGAGCCATCCTCAGGAAACACCAAATTGCCACAAGACACAGCAGTCCCACTCCTGGGTATCCACCCAAGAAAATGGTACAAGGTACACACACAATCTCATAAAAAGTGAATGTTTATAGCAGTGTTATTTACAATAGCTAAACAGTGGAAACAGCCCAAATGTCCATGGATGGATGGAAGGATAAATGAAGTGTAGTCTACCCATACAATATGATATTATCCAGCAATAAAAAGGTGTGAAGTACTGATACATGCTGCAAGGTGGACAGACCTTGAAACCGTGAGCTACCCAAAAGGCCACATATTGCATGAAATGCCCAGAGCAGGCAAATCTATGGAGACAAAAAGCAGGTGGTGGCTGCCAGAGGATGGGAGGAGGGCTGAATTTGGAGTGGTTGCTCACGGGTACAGGTATCCTTTGTGGTGATGAAAATGTTCAAAAACTGATTGTGGTGATGGTTACATGACTCTGTGAATATATTAGAAACCATTGAATTGTGCACTTTTAAGGGATAATTTTAACATACGTGTATTATATCTCAGTAGAAAAATAAAATGGGCTGGGGTGGTGGCTCATGCCTGTAATCCCAGTACTTTGGGGGTGCCCAGGCTGGAGCATCTCTTGAGGCCAGGAATTTGAGACAATTCTGGGAAACGTAGTGAAATCTTGTCTCTACAATAAACAAACAAACAAATAACTGGGCATGATGGCGCATACCTGCTGCCCCAGCTACTTGGGAGGCTGAGGTGGGAGATTCACTTGAGCTCAGGAAGTCAAAGCTGCAATGAGCTATGATTGTGCCACTGTACTCCAGCCTAGGTGACAGAGTGAGATCCTATTACAAAAAAAAAAAAAAAAAAGAGAGAGAGAAACAAAGAAAAAAAAAAAAGAAAATAGAATATCACACGTTGCTCATGAGTTCTAAGGGACTGAATTTTTTCTAGTGGGACTACCACCCAGCTGTTCTCGCTGTCCTGGTTCCCTTGTTGACCGCAAGCCTGACATGCCGTTGTGTCTGCAGAGCATATGAAGCCCATGGTGGTTTGGTGGCATGGCTTATGAGTTCCTGGACATGTCACTGAGCGGGGCAGGGGTTCCCCATTTTGGAAACACTCTGGAGCTTTCACTAGCCCTTGATCTTCTTGGGGGTAAAGTCTGTGTGTTCTTCACTGTGTGGACCCCAGTACTGCACTGAATCAGGCATTCATTCATTTATTCATTCATTCAACTCAAGTACTGTTTATTGAACAGCTACTATGTGCCAGAAAATTGTACTACATGCTGGAGACACAGCTGTAAAGCAAACAGGCAACCTGCTCTGAGGAAACTTAGACTCTAGAAATGCAGCGCATCTCAACTAGTGGCTATTTTGCCCAGTAGAGGACATCGGACAATGTCTAGGAGATTATTTTGGTTGTCATGACTGAGGATGGAGGGGGTGCCACCAGCATCTAGGGTTAGAGGTCAGGGATGTTGCTAAATATCCTACAATCCACAGGATAGCCCTCGCAGCAAAGAATTATTACATTCTGTCCAAACTGTCAATAGTGCCAAGATAGAGAAACCCTGCATGGCATTATCGCTCAGTGAGTGGTTGGAGGATTTCATCGAACTGAAACTGCAGCTTTGGGCAAAATTGCATAAGGTGATTTGCCTAAGATGTGTTGACTTTCATTGTCAATTCCTTTTTCCCTGTTCTTTGAGGTTGGTAGAGTCTGTGAAAGCACTGTACCCTTCACCCAAAAGCTCTTCACAGTCCCCTTTCCCCTTGCCTTTTGCTGTTTTTAGAGGCTGGCAAGATAAAGCCTCCACCTTCTCAAAGGTGCTGGAAGCTGGGGATGAGCACAGAGTTCCGGCTAATGAGTTGGAGGCAGAGTTGCTGAGTGGGACCATCAGAAAAGCTTCTGGAAGGTTTTTTCTCCCCTGGCTGCCTCCTGGACTTTCAGTCCTTTAGAGCTGGCCATCCTCTGGCCACAGGGATTGGGAATAGACACCTGACCCAAGTGGTTCCCATGAGACTCAAATCCTGCAGGAATAATCAGAAAAGGGGAGGAGCTACAATTGCCATGCTTGGGGAATTAGCCTGTGAGTGAGGTTAACCCAGAGGCAAACAGAGCCAAGGCATGGAATGAATGGGTTCTGATGGTATTGAGCGCCTGGATTTAGCCATGCCTGAACCTATCCAGGTCCCAGATTTTTTCAGGCCTATTAGCCAACAGGTTCTATTTTGGCTAGTTGGCATTAGTTCAGTTAATAGATATGAGTCAGTTACTGTTTTAGGTGCTGAGGCTACGCCAGTGAGCAAGTCCTCATCTCTTCTTTGCACTCCAGTGCAGGCAGACAGACAATGTAACATGTGCAGCATGGTAGATGGAGATGAGTGCTCTAAAGAAAAATAAAGCAGAGAATGGGATAGAGGCTGAGCACGATGGCTCGTGCCTGTAATCCCAGCACTTTAGGAGGCTGAGGCGGGCAGATCACATGAGGCCAGAAGTTTGAGACCAGCCTGGCCAATATGGCAAAACCCAGTCTCTACTAAAAATACAAAAATGCCGGGTGTGGTGGCTCACGCTTGTAATCCCAGAACTTTGGGAGGCTGAGGTGAGTGGATCACCTGAGGTCTGAAGTTCAAGACCAGCCTGACCAACATGGTGAAACCCTGTCTCTACTAAAAATACAAAATTAGCTGGATGTGGCGGTGAATGTCTGTGATCCCAGCTACTTGGGAGGCTGAGGCAGGAGAATCGCTTGGACCCAGGAGGTGGAGCTTGCAGTGAGCCGAGATCGTGCCACTGTACTCCAGCCTGGGCAACAAGAGAAAAACACTGTCTAAAAATAAACAAATAAAATAAAAATACATAAATTAGCTAAGCATGGTGGCGGGTGCCTGTCGTCCCAGTTACTCTGGCAGCTGAGGCACGAAAATTGCTTGAACCAGGGAGGTGGAGGTTGCAGTGAGCCGAGATTGTGCCACTGCACTCCAGCCCGGGCAACAGAGCGAGACTTTCCCTCAACAAAAAGGAAGAAAAAGAAAGGGGTAGGAAGTGTTGGGGGAATCCCGTTAAGTAGGTTGGCAAGGAAAGTCTCACTGAGGAAAAAATGGAAGGAGGTAAAGGGAGTTGGTGTGGGAAGAGCATTTCGGCCAAAGGAACAGAAAGTCTAAGGGCCGTGCAGTGAGAGTGTGACGGGATTTGAAGAAATAGCCAGGAGGCCCATGTGGCTGGAACAAAGGGAACCAGGTGAGAGTGGGAGCAGGTGAAGACAGAGAGGCAACGGGAGGGGACGTGTTCTGTAGGACCCCGTGGGCCACTATGGGGACTCTGGCTGTTCTCTGGGTGAGCAGGGAGCTGTGGAAGCCTCTGAGTAGAGAAAGCCCTGACCTGAGGTTGGGTGGTAACGGGATCCCTCAGGCAATTCAGAAGAATAGACTGTGGGGCAGAGATACCAGGAGAAGGTGACTGCTAGAGTCCAGGTGAGACACAGGATGACCTGGCCCTTTCGCAGGGCAGAGGTGGAGGAGGTGAGGGGTGACTAGATGTTAGTTCATTTGTTTTTTAAGCAACAGTACCTCACTCTGTTGCCCAAGGTGGTGTACCGTAGTGCGATCGTAGTTCATGGCAACCTCCAACTCCTGGGCTCCAGTGGTCCTCCCACCTCAGCCTCCCAAGTAGCTGGGACTCCAGGCATGCACTACCATGCCCAGCTATATATATATATATTTTTGAGATGAGTCTTGCTCTTGTCACCCAGGCTGGAGGGCAATGGCATGATCTTGGCTCACTGTAATCGCTGCCTCTCCAGTTCAAGCGATTTCCCTGCCTCAGCCTCCCGAGTAGCTGGGATTAGTGCCTACCACCACACCTGACTAATTTTTGTATTTTTAGTAGAGACGGGGTTTCACCATGTTGGCCAGGCTAGTCTTGAACTCCCTACTTCAAGTGATCCACCCACCTGGCATTCCAGAATGCTGTGATTACAGGTGTGAGCCACCACACCCAGCCCGACTATTTAAAAAATTGTTTTGTAGTGTCTACTATGTTGCCCAGGCTGGTCTCCAACTCCTGGCCTCAGGCCTTCCAAAAGGCTGAGATTATAGGCATGAGTCACCATGTCTGGCTGTGTGTGTGTGTGTGTGTGTGTGTGTGTGTTGTTGTTGTTGTTGTTGTTGTTAAGAGCCAGAGTCTCAATCTGTTGCTCAGGCTGGAGTGTCGTGGCACAGTCATGGCTCACTGCAGCCTCGAACTCCTGGGATCAAGTGATCCTCAGATCTTGGGTACATTTTGAAGGCAGAGCCAGCAGGATTTGCTGATGGATTGGATGTAGAGTGTGAGGAAAAAAAGAAGAATCCAGGATGACTCCAAGGTTTTGGTTAGCACAAGGGGAAGAATGAAGGTGCCATTTACTGAGATGGAGAGGCTATGGGAGGAGCACATTGGTGGGAGTGATCCCAGTCTCCACTTTGGACAGGTGGGGATGTCAGTGGGCAGTTGGATGTACAAGGGGAGCCTGAAGTTCACTGAAGAGGCAGGGATATAAATTTGGAGTCACCAGCATATACAAAGATTCTCAAAGTCAGAGCCCACATAGGATCCCTAGGGAGTAGGTGTGGGTAGACTAGAGAACAGCGCCTGGACTGGGAACCTCTGGGGCACTTTACATGTGGCAGGTGGAGAGGAGGAGGAAGAGCCAAGAAAGGAAGCTGAGAAGCAGTGGATGCAGCAGGAGGAATCGACCACATGCACATGGCGTGTCCTGGAAGCCAAGAAAGAAAATTATTTCAGGAGGGAAGAAGTCAAATTTACTGTGGGATTCACTAACTTCACTCCTAGGTGAGAAAATCTGTGTCCACGCGAAGGTCATCTGTGAATGTTCGCAGAAGCATTATTCACCGTGACGAAAAAGTGGAGACAACTCAAATGTCCATCAGTGGATAAATGCATAAGCGAATGTGGTCTAGTTCTATAATGGAATATGATTCAGACACAAACGAATGAGGTATGACACATGCTGCAACCTGGGTGAGTCTCAGAAGTGTTATGGTGAATGGAAGAAGCCAGACTCAAAGGACAAGGATTACATGATTCTACTTTTTGAAATATTTAGAATCTGCACATTCATTGAGACGGAAAGTAGATTAGAGGTTACCAGAGTCTGGAGCGGATGGGGTGGGAAGAATTGGAAGTTTTGTTTAGTGAATGCAGAATTTCTTTTCTTTTCTTTTCTTTTTTTCAGATGGAGTCTCACTCTGTCCCTCAGGCTGGAGTGCAGTGGCGTGATCTCAGCTCACTGCAACCTCCACCTCCCAGGTTAAAGTGATTCTCCTGCCTCAATCTCCTGAGTACTGGGACTACAGGCACCTGCCACCAGGCCTGGCTAATTTTTGTATTTTTAGTAGAGCGGGGTTTTACCATGTTGGCCAGGCTGGTCTTGGCATCTAATGGTTAGAGACTGTGCACACTGCTAAACATCCTGCAATACCCAGGACAGCCCCCAGTGCAAAGAGTGATGTAGCTCTCACTGGCCATAGAGCCATGGCTGAGAAGCTGTGCCTCAGAGACTCGCTCCAAGCCTGAGGCTCAGAAGGGGCTCAAGCCAGCCAGGTCTGTCCGTGTCCCCGGCCACGTTCTTTTCAGTGCCCTGTACCACTGCACACACCAGCACCTTGTTTTCCTGGCGAGGTGCGTCATCCCCAGCAGGTGAGTATCTTCCCTGGGAAGAGCCCTGGCACACTTCACAGCTGCAGCTGAACAAAGCTTGTGTTTCCTTTGCCCCTTCAAGTCCCTTCTTCTTCTCACCCAACTCCAGATACTAGTTTCAATTCCCAACTGATTTCTGGGAAGCATTTCTTCTTCTTCATTTTTTTTTTTTTTTGAGACACAGTTTCACTGTTGCCTAGGCTGGAGTGCAGTGACATGATCTCGGCTCACTGCAACCTCCACCTCCCGGGTTCAAGCAATTCTCTTGCCTCAGCCTTCTGAGTAGCTAAGATTACAGCCATGTGTTACCACACCCAGTTAATTTTTGTATTTTTAGTAGAGACGAGTTTCACCATGTTGGCCAGGCTGGTCTCGAACTCCTGACCTCAAGTGATCCACCTGCCTCAGCCTCCCAAAGTGCTGGGATTACAGGCATAAGCCACCTGTAATTTCTTCTTATTTATAGAATCTCAAGTTTGTTGGAAAGGCCTATCCAACTGGCTTTGCCAGCCAGGCCCTCTGCAGGGAGCTTTGAAGATGCCATCTCAATTAATCCTTGCAACACCCTATAAGGCTTGTGCTGTTATTCTCTGCCCTTTACAGAGGTAGTGACAGAGGCTCACAAAGGTTAAGTGAATTCCCACAGGCACACAGCTAGGAAGTGCTTGAGCTGGGACTTGAACCCAAGACTGTATGATTGCAGAGGCTGGAGTCAACAACATTCTACCAAGCACCCTTCTAATATCTCTTGAACACTTCCAGGAGATGGAGAACCAACCAACAAGAACTACCCCTTTCTCTCTTGCTGGCCACCAGACCAATAACATGAGTCAGTTCCCCACACAGCCCAACTGGTGGATATTCTGGGATGCTGAGGGACTCAGAACCAAAGGGGTGCTCTACAACTTGCCTTTATACCCCCAAATTAATAGCAAGTGCTGGTGGGAGCTTGAGATTATGGAGGGACTGGATCCAGAGGGTTTCAGATCGAGGGGTAGGAGTGCAGGGAGGAAACAGGGTATTAGATAAGGCAGAGTTTATCATTCAGGAGCACTGTCCTGGGATACAGACTCAAACATCCTGGCATTTCACCAGGAGATGATACTCACATGCTCCCAGGAGGGCAGCTTGGAAAAACTTTGGCACAGACCAAGTGTGGTAGAAATGTCAGATCTGCCCCTGAAGACCATGGAGGAAGGGAGCAAAGACCTAGAGAGGCAGGCCTGCAAGACTGAAGTGAAAAACCCATCCAGCAAGTGCTTTCTACCAAAGAGCCCAGAAGATGGTCTATTTACCAAACCCGTAAGACATGTGTGGGTGACAATTTCAGGGGTGGGAGCTGGCCTCTGAGGACCAGAGCTAATGATGGAAGATGCTGCTACTGGCCTGGGCTGGGCTCTCAGATAGGAATGGGGCTGCCATGGTTGGCTGAGACAAAAGGTGTTATCTTCCCTGGCATGGGGCACGGTGCCACCTGGACAAAGTTGGGAATTGTTAGCAAAGAAGAAAACAATGACTACTGGATAATCGGCCGATGAGAACTTCTTCAGTACTATTTTTTTTTAGATGGAGTTTCACTCTTGTTGCCCAGGCTGGAATACAGTGGTGCCATCTTGGCTCACCGCAACCTCCTCCTCCCAGGTTCAAGCAATTCTCCTGCCTCAGTCATCACCACATCCAACTAATTTCTTGCATTTTTTGGTAGAGATGGGATTTCACCATGTTGGCCAGGCTGATCACAAACTCCTGACTTCAGGTGATCTACTGGCCTTGGCCTCCCAAAGTGCTGGGATTATAGGCATGAGCCACTGTGCCCGGCCTAGCACTATTTTTTTTCCTGGTTGTTTTTGCAAGTACAAGTGGCAACACACAGTACATATGTCTCTACAACTTGCCTTTATACCCCTAAATTAATAGCACGATATACCTGAAAAATAAACGCAGTAGCTTCTACTTCGTAGAATGTCTATACCTACCGTGATTTATTGATCAGTTCCCTTTTTGAGGGGCATTTAGGGTGTTTCCAACTTACCGGTATTCAGAGCAAAGTTTCAGTAAATATCCTCATGCTCATGCATACCTGTTTTTCTGGGGAAGACAAAAATAGAATAGCTCAGCCAGTGGATATGTGCAATTTCAGTTGAATAGAGATGTTGAATTTCCCTCCAAAAAGGCTGCATCAGTTTATTATCAGTTCATAATCCTGTTTTTTTACACTCTTCCCAACTCTTGATAATATCACACTTCCAAATGTGTATTTCATAGCCAGTGAGGCTGAAGTTTTTCTCATATGTTGACTGACCATCTGTTTTTCCTCTTTGGTAAACTGCCCACTTCTATCCTTTGCCTGCTGTTGTATTGGGTAGTTTGTCTTTTAAAAAATTAGTCTGTAGGAGTTCTTTATATATTTTGAGCATGAATCTTTTGCCTGTAAAAGCTACAAATATTTTCTCCCATCTTGTCACTTGCTTTTCAACTTGGTTTCTGATTTTTTTCTTCTTGTTGAGGTGATATGTATTTACACAACTTTTAACAGCAATTCATGGCATAGAGTTAGCATTCATCAAGCAGTAGGATGACAATGGCTAGTGTGTATTGAGGACTTCCCCCACGCAATGCAGGGCCAGGATTAGGGGAGAGCAAGCCAGGCAAAATTTAAGGGATCATTAACAACTTGGTAATTAAGATAAAATATTTGTAATGCAATATTTAGCAAGATCATAATGAATGCAAAAATCCATGACAAACAAAATGGCAACTTTTTTTTTTTTTTAAGACAGGGTCTCGCTCTGTTGCCCAGGCTGGGGTGTCGAGATGCGATCTCGGCTCACTTCAACCTCTGCCTCCTGGGCTCAAGAGATCCTCCCACCTCAACCTCCCAAGTAGCTGAGACTACAGGCATGTGCCACCATGCTTGGCTAATTTTTTTGTATTTTATTTTTGTTTGAGATGGAGTCTCGCGATGTTGCCAGACTAGAGTGCAGTGGTGTGATCTTGGCTCACTGCAACCTCCGCCTCCCAGGTTCAAGCAATTCTCCTGCCTCAGTTTCCTGAATAGCTAGGACTACAGGTACGCACCAACACACCCAGGTAATTTTTGAATTTTTTTAGTAGAGATGGAGTTTTACCGTGTTATCCAGGCTGGTCTCAAACTCCTGGGCTCAAGCTATCCACCTGCCTTAGCCTCCCAAAGTGTTGGGATTACAGGTGATATGGTTTGGCTATGTCTCCACCCAAATCTCAACTTGAATTGTATTTCCTAGAATCCCCACATGTTGTGAAAGGGACCCAGAGAGAGATAATTGAGTCATGGGGCCAGTCTTTCCTGTGCTATTCTTATGATAGTGAATAAGTTTCATGAGATCTGCTAGGTTTATCTGGGGTTTGCACTTTTGCATTTTCGCTCATTTTCTTTTGCTGCCGCCATGTAAGAAGTGCTTTTCGCCCTCTGCCATGATGGTGAGAACTTCCCCAGCCATGTGGAACTGTAAGTCCAATTAACCCTCTTTTTTCCCCAGTTTCGGGTATGTCTTTATCAGCAGCATGAAAATAAACTAATATAGTAAGTTGGTACCAGTAGAGTGGGATGCCGCTGAAAAGATACCCAAACATGTGGAAACGACTTTGAAACTGGGTAATAGGCAGAGGTTGGAACAATTTGGAGGGCTTGGAAGAAGACAGAAAAATGTGGGAAAGTTTGGAACCTCCTAGAGATTTGTTGAATGGCTTTGACAAAAATGCTGATAGTGATTTGGACAATAAGGTCCAGGCTGAGGTGGTTCCTCAGATGAGAAACTTGTTGGGAACTGGAGCAAAGGTGACTCTTGTTGTATTTTAGCAAAGAGACTGGTGGAATTTTGCCCCTGCCCTAGAGATTTGTGGAACTTTGAACTTGAGAGAGATGATTTAGGGTATCTGGTGGAAGAAATTTCTAAGCAGCAAAACATTCAAAAGGTGACTTGTGTGCTGTTGAAAGCATTCCATTTAAAAAAGGAAACAGAACATAAAAGTTCAGAAGTTTTGTCACCTGCTGATGCAGTAGAAAAGAAAAACTAATTTTTTGAGGAGAAATTCAAGCTGGCAGCAGAAATTTGCATGAATAGCCAGGAGCCTAATGTTAATCCCTAAGACCATGGGGAAAATGTCTCCAGGCCATGTCAGAGTCCTTCACGGCAGCCACTCCCACCACAGGCCCAGAGGCTCAGGAGGAAAAAGTGGTTTTGTGGGCTGGGCCCAGGGTCCCCATGCTGTGTGTAGCCTAGGGACTTGTGCCCTGTGTCCTAGCTGCTCCAGCCATGGCTGAAAAGGGCCAACACAGAGCTTGCCTGTGGCTTCAGAGGGTGGAAGCCCCAAGCTTTGGCAGCTTCCATGTGGTGTTGAGCCTGTGGGTGCACAGAAGTCAAGAATGAGGTTGGGGAACCTCTGCCTAGATGTCAAAAGATATATGGAAATGCCTGGATGTCCAGTCAAAAGTTTGCTGCAGGGGTTTGCCCTCATGGAGAACTCCTGCTAGGGCAGTGCAGAAGGGAAGTGTGGGGTCAGAGCCCCCACACAGAATCCCTACTGGGGCACTGCCTAGGGGAGCTGTGAGAAGAGGGCCACTGAACTCCAGACCCCGGAGTGGTAGATCCACCGGCAGCTTGGACCACGTGCCTGGAAAAGCTGCAGACACTCAATGCCTAGGAGGATACTGACTTCCTGACTGCCAGTCCATGAAAGCAGTCAGGAGGGAGCCTGTACCTTGCAAAACCACAGGGGCAGAGCTGCCCAAGACCGTGGGAACCCACCTTTTACATTAGTGTGACTTAGATGTGAGACCTGGAGCCAAAGGAGATCATTTTGGAGCTTTAAAATTTGACTGCTCTACTGAATTCTGGCCTTGTGCGGGCCCTGTAACCCTTTGTTTGGGCCAATTTCTCCCATTTGGAACAGTTGTGTTTACCCAACACCTGTACCCGCACTGTATCTAGAAAGTAACTAGCTTGCTTTTGATTTTACAGGCTCATAGGTGGAAGGGACTTGCCTTGTTCCAGATGAGACTTTGGACTGTGGACTTTTGGGTTCATGCTGAAATGAGTTAAGACTTTGGGGGACTGGTGGGAAGCCATGATTGATTTTGAAATGTGAGGACATGAGATTTGGAGGGGCCAGGGGCAGAATGATATGGTTTGGCTGTGTCCCCACCCAAATCTCAACTTGAATTGTATCTCCCAGAATTCCCACATATTGTGGGAGGGATCCAGAGGGCGGTGATTGAATCATGGGGATCAGTATTTCCCATGCTATTCTCGTGATAGTGAATACGCTTCACGAGATCTGATGGATTTATCAGGGGTTTCCCTTTTGCTTCTTCTCTCATTCTCTTTTGCTGCCACTATGTAAGAATTACCTTTCACTCTCCAACATGATTGTGAGAAATTCCTCAGCCATATGGAACTGTAAGTCCAATTAAACCTCTTTTTGTTCCCAGTTTTGGGTATGTCTTTACCAGCAGGGTGAAAACAAACAAATACAACAGATGTGAGCCATAGTGCTTGGTCCCAAATACAACATTTTATTTTTATTTATTTATTTGTTTATTTATTATTTTGAGTTGGGGTCTCACTCTGTCACCCAGGCTGGAGGTTAGTGGTATGATCTCGGCTCACTGCAACCTCTGCTTCCTGGGCTCAAGCGATCTTTCAGCCTCAGTTTCCCAAGTAGCTGGGACCTCAGGCATGAGCCACCATGCCTGGCTAATTTTTGTACATTGTGTAGAGACAGGGTTTTGCCATGTTGGCCAGGCAGAGCCTACCATGTTGACCAGGTTTTGCTATGTTTTCCATGTTGACCAATCTCTGACTTCTGAGCTCAAAGTGATCTGCACATCTCAGTCTCCCAAAGTGCTGGGATTACAGGCATGACCCACTGCTCCCAGACACGAACGTTTTAAATAAGGTGCTTTCCATGTATTGACTTGCTTAATCCTCATAAGAATTCTAAGAAAGATGGGGAAACTGAGGCACTGAGGTTTTTATTAACTTGTTCAAGGTTATGAAGCTGGTCAGTAATAGCTGGGTTTTCAACCTATACCACCTGCCCCAGAGCCTTTGCTGTTTATCACGCAACTCTGGACAAGTCACCTACCTTCTCTGGGCTTCAGCTTCCTCATTTGCTGTTCCCTCATTGCCATTCCTCATAGAGATAGTAATACCTGCCCTACCGACCTCTGATGGTTGTTGTGAGGCTTAAATGAGACACTATATTGCTAAAGGCATTTTCCAAACTGTGAAGTACTATGTACATGGGAGGAAGAACAGCAGAGGGACCAACAGGGTCTTGGAGCCAGCCTGCTTAGATTCACAACCCAGCTCCTACATCTTAACAGATTGATTGGTTTTATGGCTACTGATGTAGCTTTTCTGTGTCTCAGTTTCTTCATCTGTAACATGGTGATAATATTAATTCCTACCTCATGGGATTGTGGTGAAAGTTAAATGAATTTATGTTTGTAAAAGCTAAGAAGAATGCCAGACACAGGTTAATGCTATATAAATGCTTGCTACTATTTTTCTCTGTTACTTACTTGTGAGACTGAGCGCCTTTGTCCCTTTGGAAACTGATTTTGTCTGGGCCTAGCTTCTGGGGGCTTTCTTAAAAGATGCCACCGCAAGGCCTGGGGAGATCAGGCTTCTGGTCACACACAGAGGCAGAGAGTTTGTAAGTGCTTCTGGGTGGCCAGACCCAGCTGAGCATTGGTTCCATGAGGGGGGTATTTGGCTCATGAAGGGTGGCCTGGCCAGTGCGTGGGGGTGTGCCAGGCTTCTGTTCTTAGCTTGGGTTGTGCAAGTGGCCCACTGCCAGGAGAAGGAAGTGAGAAGCCCAATCTCTGGATGACCAGTGCTGGGCACATCGGAGCACCGCCATGTGACTGGCCTTACCACAGAGGCTTCCAGAATTTTTCCACAAATGAATACACTTTATTCTTATTTATTTATTTATTTTTGAGATGGCATCTCACTCTTGTCACCCAGGCTGGAGTGTAGTGGTGCGATCTCAGCTCACTGCAACCTCTACCTCCCAGGTTCAAGCAATTCTCCTGCCTCAGCCTCCAGAGTAGCTGAGACTAGAGGTGTGTGCCACCACACCTGGCTAATTTTTTTGTATTTTTAGTAGAGATGGAGTTTTACTGTGTTAACCAGGATGGTCTCAATCTCCTGACCTAGTGATCTGATCACGTTGGCCTCCCAAAATGCTGGGATTACAGGCATGGGCCATCGTGCCCGGCCATAAACTTTATTTTTAAGAGCAATTTTAAGTTCACAGCAAAATTGGGTGGAAAGTAGAATTTTTGTAGAAATTTTCCATATACCCCCATCTCTACATGTGCACAACCTCCTCTACGGCGGACACCCTGCACCATAATGATACATTTGCTGCAACTGATGAACCTACATTGACACATTATTATCACCCATCATTATCACCCAAAGTCCACGTTTTACATTAGGGTTTGCTCTCGGCACTGCACACTCCATAGGTTTTGACAAACGTATAATGGCATGTATCCACCATTATGGTTATCACACAGAACGATTTCACTGCCTTAAAAATCCTCTGTGCCCCACCTATTCATCTCTCCTTTTTATCTAGCCCTTGGCAACTACTCATCATTTTACGGTCCCCATCGTTTTGCCTTTTCCAGAATGTCATATTGTTGAAATCAGACAGGATGCAGCCTTTCAGACTAAAAGACTTCTTTTGCTTAGTAATATGCATTTAAATTTTCCCCATGTCTTTTCATGGCTTGATAGCGTGCCTCCTCCACCCCCGTTTTCTAAGTAAGTTCCTGGTCTGAAGGTGTCACAGTTTATTCATCCATTCCCCCACCGGAGGACATCTTGGTTGCTTCCAAGATTTTGGCAACTATGCATAAAGCTGCTATAAACATTATGTACAGGATTTTGTTTGGAAATATATTTTCAATTCCTTTGAGTAAATACCAAAGAGTGTGATTGCTGGATTATATGGTAAGAGTAGGTTTAGTTTCATAAGAAACTGCCAACCTGTCTTCAGAAAAGGCTGTGCCGTGTTGCATTCTTGCTAACAGTGAATGAGAGTCTCTGTGGCTCCACATCCTTGCCAGCATCTGGTGTTGTTATCTCCCACTTTTAAAGCAAAGCTTTACTATACTCATATTTTCTTCATCCATTCATTCATGTATTTGCTGTCATGTACTTATCCAAGAGATATTTATGAAGCACCTGCAATATGCCACACACACTCTTTTAGGTCCTGGAGCTACAACAGTGAAACACGTCAATGTTTGCACCGAGGCTGTATCTGTTAGATCCAAATGACCTATAGTGGTGGTGATGATGATAGTGGCTTATTTTAGACTCCTTATTATGCTCTTCTTCATGTACTAATTCCTTTATGCCACAAACATCCCTAAAAGAGGTACTGCTATAATCATCCCCATTTTATTTATTGATTTCTTTATTTTGAGATGGAATCTTGCTCTGTCACCAGCCTGGAGTGCAATGGCGTGATCTCGGCTCATTGCAACCTCCACCTCCCGGGTTCAAGCAATTCTCCTGCCTCAGCCTCCTGAGTAGCTGTGATTACAGGTGTGTGCTGCCACAACTGGCTAATTTTTGTATTTTTAGTAGAGATGGGGTTTCACCATGTTGGTCAGGCTGGTCTTGAACTTCTGACCTCAAGTCATCCACCTGCCTTGGACTCTCAAAGTGCTGGGATTACAGGCATGAGCCACTGCGCCTGGCCTCATTATCCCCATTTTATTGATGAGATAACAAAAGCGGAGAGAGATTGAGTAATTTGCCTAAGATCCCACAGCTAGGTATAATGGACCTGGGGATCCAACACAGGTGGTCAGGCTCTTTCATGCATGACCATTGTCCAGGTTTAAAACCCAGGATTTGGGCCACGTGCAGTGGTCTCCAACCCCTGGTCGCAAATGATCCATCCGCCTTGGCCTCCCAAAGTGCTAGGATTACAGGTATGAGCCACTGCACCCGGCCGGGTTGTTCATCTTTTTTTTTTTTGATATGGAGTCTTGTTCTGTCACCAGGCTGGAGTGCAGTGGCACAATCTTGGCTCACTGCAACCTCCACCTCCCAGTTCAAACGATTTCCCTGCCTCAGCCTCCCAAGTAGCTGGAAATACAGGCGCGTACCACTATGCCCGGCTAAGTGTTTGTATTTTAGTAGAGACAAGTTTTCACCATGTTGGCCAGGATGGTCTGGATTTCCAGACCTCGTGATCCGCCCGCCTCAGCCTCCCAAAGTAGTAGGATTACAGGCATGAGCCACTGTGCCCGGCCTTTTTACTGTTGGGTTATATTCTTTAGATATTCTCGATACAAGCCCTTTATCACATATGATTTGCAAATATTTCCTCCCGTTCTATAGCTTGTCTTTTAATTTTCTTGATGGTGTCCTTTGAAACACAAGTTTTTAATTTTGATTAAGTCCAATGTATCTATTGTTTTTCTTTAATCAGTTGTATTTTTTGACATCATACAAGGCCTTGCTTCACCCAAAGTCACAAATATTTACTCCAACGTTTTCTTCTAAGAAATTTATAGTCTTAGTTCTTATCCTTAGGTCTGTGACCCACTTTTAGTTATTGTTTGCATGGGATGTGATGAAGGAGTCCAAACTCATTCTTTGCATGTGACCACTTATTCAAAAGATTATATTGTCATATCAAACTATTTTGGCTCCATTGTAATAAGTCAACTGACTATAAATGTAAGGGTTTGTTTCTGTCCTCTCAATCTGTTGCATTGACTTATCTGTCTATTCTTATGCCAGCGCCACACTGTCTTGATTATTGTGACTTTGAAGTAAGTTTTGAAATCAGGAATTGTGAGTTCTTCAATTTTGTTCTTTGTCAAGGTTGTCTTGGCTGTTCTGGGTTGCTTATATTTCCACATGAATTTTAGGGTCAGCCAACTAAAAAGAAACCAGCTGGGATTTTTATAGGAATTGTTTGAATCTGTAGATCCATTTGGGGAGTATTGCTACATTGATAATATTAAGTTTATCAGTCCATGAAAATGCAATGACTTTCCTTTTATTTCGGTTTTCTTTAATATTTCAGCAATGTGTTCTAGTCTTCACAGTACAAGTTTGGTACTTCTGTAAATTGATTCCTAAGTATTTTATCCTTTTTGATGCTATTGTAAAAGGAATTGTTTGCTTAATTTTATCTTCAGATTTTTAATTGACACTTGGTAGAGATACATTTTTGCATGTTGATCTTATATTCTGCAACTTTGCTAAACTTGTTTATTAATTCTAATAATTTTTAGTGGATTCCATACCATTTATAATATACAGGATCATGCCATCTGAAAGTAGAAGAAAATTTTATGTCTTTATTTCCAAACTGGATGCCTTTTTACCCCCCTATCTAATTGCCCTGGCTACAGTGTCCAGTACAATAGTTAATAGATGCAATGAGAGCAGGCATCTTTGTCTTATTGCTGACTTCAGGGGGAAAACATTCATTCACTATTAAGTATGATGTTAGCTGTGGGATTTCTTACAATGCTCTTTCTATTCCTAGGTTTATTTGTGATGAAAAGACAATAGGCCAAGTGTGGTGGCTCACGCCTGTAATCCAGTACTTTGGGAGGTCGAGGTGGATGGATCACCTGAGGTCAGGAGTTCAAGACCAGCCTGGCCAAGATGGTGAAACCCTGTCTCTACTAAAAAAAAATAAAAAAATTAGCTGGGCATGGTGGCACGTGCCTGTAATCCTGGCTACCTGGGAGGCTGAGGCAGGAGAATCATTTGAGCCTTTTGAGAGGTTGCAGTGAGCCAGGATCACACCACTGCACTTCAGCCTGGGCAACAGAGCAAAACTCCATCTCAAAAAAAAAAAAAAAAAAGCAAATAAACCAACTGAAGGGTGGACAAAGAATTTGAGTAGACACATTCTTTAAAGAAGATATACAAATGACCAATAAGCTCACGAAAAGATGATCAAATTTATTAGTCATTGGGAAAATGCAAATTAAAGCCACAATGAGACACCAGCTCATACCCACTAGTGTGGATAAAATAAAAGACAGATAATAACAAGTATTGGTGGAGCTATGGAGAAGTTGCAATCCTTATATATTGCTGGCAAGAATGTAAGATAGTGCAGTCACTTTGGAAAACAGTTTGGGAAGTCCTCAAAATAATAAACACAGAATTGCCATTTAATCCAGCAATTCTACTTTTAGGTATATATACACAAAAGACACAAAAATATACATCCACATAGAAACTTGTACATGAAGAGTCTTAACAACATTTTTCATAATACACCAAAACTGGAAGCAATGTAAATGTCCATCAGTTGATGGTTGGCTAAACAAAATGTATATCAAGATAATGGAATATTCTTTAGTTGTAAAAAGGTATAAAGAACTGATACATGCTATAACATGGATGAACCTTGAAGACATCATGCTAAGTGGAAGACGCTCATCATAAAAAACATTGTATGATGATCTATATGATATATACAGAATAGGGGAATGCCTAGAGACAGGAAGTAGATTAGAAGTTGCCTAGGGCTGGGGGTGGGGGTGGGGAAAGGAGCATGGGTAGAGATGGGGATGGGGTTTGTTTTGAGAGTGATGAAAACATTCTGAAATTAGATTGATGGTTGCACAATGATGAGAAGCCAGTGAATTGTACACTTCAGTACGAATTGTATAGTATGTAAATTCTATCTCAATAAAGCTGTTAAAAATAAATTAAAAAAATAAGGAAAGTAGATAAAAAGGCCAAAAATATGAGGGAGGAGTTATGATAAAAACCACCTGTCAATTGAACTTAAAAGCAAGTTTATTAAAAGGAACATTTTAAAAAGCAATTGTCGGAAAGGATTTATTGCTGAGTTTAAATTCTTTTTTTATTACAGAAAAATGTTAAATATACACCGCAGTAAAGGGAAGCATATAGCAAACCGGTCTCCATCACCCAGTCCAACAATTACCAACTCATGGCCCATCTGGTTTTCGCTATACTCCTACCCACGCCCCCACGATGAATATTTGAAGTAAATCTCAGAATCATGTTGTTTCATTATTGCAGAAATATTGTGAGGATATTGTTCACATGTCCCATCATGTCTTCCTCACAAAGACCTGTGGGTAGAGTTTCTTTTTAATCTCTGTATTGAGAAAAGAAGCTTTTTTTCTCCCCCCCTGAGCAGTGCTTTGCTTTCTTTGCTTAGATAATACACTTAGTATTTAGTCTTGAATTCCCCTTCTGCTGTCATTACTAGGATTCTCAGAGACAATTTGGCAGCTGGACAGCTTAAAGGTCCTTATAGTAGGCAGTTTTGTGAACCAGCTAAACGCCTGGCTTTATTTCATTTTCTTACCTGTACCAGAAATGACTAGTGGCCTATGCATTATCCATTTGCCCTTCTTTCCTAGTAACCAAGCCCTGACTTTATTTGGGGTGACATCAGACATAGCTAAAAGACTACATTTCTCAGCCTCCTTTGTAGCTAGGACTACCTTCTGGCCAATTATATGTAAACCGAAGTTTTGGGCTGGAACTCCAAAATGTTCCTTAAAGAAAACTGGGATGACAGGATTTTTTTCTTTCCTTCTTGCTGCCTGAAATGTGGCTGCAATGGCTGGAGCTCCCACAGTCATCTTGGAGCATGAGGTGGCCTTTAGGATGGAGGCCACATTCTTTTTTTTTTTTTGAGACAGTCTTGCTCTGTTGCCCAGGCTGGAGTGTAGTGGTGTGATCTTGGTTCACTGCAACCTCTGCCTCCCAGGTTCAAGAGATTCTTCTGCCTCAGCTTCCTGAGTTGTTGAGACTACAGGAGCGTGCCGTCACTCCTGGCTAAGTTTTTGTATTTTTAGTAGAGATGGGGTTTCACCATGTTAGCCAGGATGGCCTTAATTTCCTGACCTCATGATCCACCTGTATTAGCCTCCCACAGTGCACAGTGCTGAGATTACAGGTGTGAGCCACCGCACCCAGCCAGGGTGGAGGTCACATTCTAAGGATATTGAAGCAGGATGCTAGGAGGAGGCCATAGCCTCGATTTTATGGAGTTACCATATCAGCCCTGTATTTCCTCTCTCTAGATACCATTTGTGTAAGAGAAAAATAAACATATGTTGGTGTTTATGCCACTGTTATTCCTGGTCTCTCTTACCAGCAGCTGAACACAATAACAATCAGATGTACTACTCCTTATTTTTCCTTCTCCTTGATCAACTCATGTATTGATTTCAAAATGATATATTTTTTAAATCACTTTGAATCCTTTATGGACTTAGAGTCAAAATAAATAATTTATTAAACTACAGCATTACACAATCGAGCACATGGATTCCTATTTCAAAGAGCAGCAACAGAAAACATTTGCAGACAAAAAGTTAAACCGTGTCTTGTGATTCACAAAACTGAAGTTTGAATCAGGAAGGAAATCCGTGGCTTATTACCAGAAAGATGGGCACCACATGGAAACTCAATTTCCAGCAGAGTGAGTTTTTAACATTTGAAAAGCTGAACAAAAATGGACCATATGTCCCAACGTGGAGGAAGGGTTAGACCAGCCATAGTGTATTAAAACAAAGGAATATCAGATTGCCACTAAGAATGACAAATACAACCATGATGTAGAAATAAGGGTAGAGGCTCTGTAAAGTAACAGGAGGGGGAAAGATAGGACTTGGCCTGGTGCCCATGTCTGCTTTGTCACCACTGTGCATAATTATGTCTCTGGTATTTTTAGGATTAGCAGAGATTACATAGTTATGAATAATTGGTGATTTGGAGGGGAATAAGGGTCTTATTTCCTGGAACTGTTGAAAATTTTGTGTTTCCATTTAATGCAGGCATATTGACAAATTGATAGATGTACACAGAGGTGATATTAGAAATATGTAGCATGAATGAGACTCTAGTCATAAACAGAGTACAGGAGGCCTTGCTAGGTCTGGGGTTAACCTTTTAGGTGCTAGATTTTAGAATGGGCTGGAGGGTTCTGAGAGATAGGTTGGGTCCATTCTGGAGAGCCACAGAGCACATGAGAGATTCAGAACAGTGCTGTTTATCAACGATCATGGATCTATTTCAGTATTTAAATAACCAGTATGGCTACACTGGTCCCAAGGGAATACCAGCTTTGATTATACGTAAGTTTAAACATTCTTTTCTTAAGTAAAAAATTTAAAAGTGAAAACAGATTTAAATATGTGTATGGAAGATGAAAGCATAAAATAATCATGACTTTTTCTTTTGGAGCACAAGTTGTACTAAGCACTTTATATAATTCACCATCTCATTTAATCCTCACAATAGCAGCCCTTCAAAGTGGTCTTCTGTTACAAGTGACTGCAACTTAAGTCACGCTGGCTTGAGCAAAGAAGGGAACCTACTATGATATATAACTGAAAAGTCTGGTGGGATCCAGGCATGGTTGAATCCAGGGGCTCAACAATATCACTGGAACTCAGTTTTCCTCTTCCTGCTTCACTGCTTTCCTTTCTCTGGCACTGATTTCACTCACAAGTGAGTTTTCTCTCCAGTCGGTGGCTCTGGAGCTTCAAGGCTTCCATAATCCTTCTAACAATATCAACATACAGAAAAATCATAATTTCTAATCAACCCAATAAAGGTTCAGGATTGAATCTCATTAGATTGAGTTGGGTACATGCCCATCCCTGAACTGCATGCTGTGAGTGGTTCTGGAATGCTGTTGGATGTTCTGATTGGCCAGGCCTGTCACACATCCATCTATGGATCTGGGATGGGTCAACACTTGCTAAAACACATCGAAGGAAGTGTGTGTGGTAGGGCAGGTGCCAGTGAGTTGCCAGGAAAAGGGGAATGCTGGACAGACAAAGTATCAGCTGTCTACTAGAAGGGTTCTCATTTTATTAGCAAAGAAACTGAGACTACTGCATGCATAATTTTTGTGGCTATGCAAGGAGACCAGCCTGGCTGGAATAGAGTGAACAAGGAGGAGATTAGGAGGTCAGTTGGTTAGGGACTTGTGGGACTACTGTAAGAACTTGGAATTTTTATTTTTATTTTTTTGAGATGGAGTGTCACTCTGTCGCCCAGGCTGGAGTGCAGTGGTGCGATCTCAGCTCACTGCAACCTCCAACTCCTGGGTTCAAGCAATTCTCCTGCCTCAGCCTCCCAAGCAGCTGGGATTACAGGCATGCGCTACCATGCCCGGCTAAGTTTTGTATTTTTAGTAGAGATGGAGTTTCACCCTGTTGGCCAGGCTGATCTCTAACTCCTGACCTCAGGTGATCCACCCACCTCAGCCTCCTAAAGTGCTGGGATTACAGGTGTGAGCCACCATGCCTGGCTCAGAAGCTGGGCTTTTGTTCTGAAGAACTTGGGCTTTTGTTCTAAGTGAAGAGAACACTTAGAGCAGAGGAGTCAAACGATTTGATGTAGATTTTAAAAAGGATCACTCTAATTGCTCTATTGTTTAAATGTAAAATGTTTTACTGTTGTCTCTAATCCTTTGCGTTTATTCACTTAACAAATATGAAATGGACATGGGGCCTACACCTGGCCAATCAGTATAGCCCATTTCCCTGGCCAGTGATTGTCAGGGATCGTCGTGACCCGCACTGATGCAGCTAGAGCCAGTTTAAGCACTTCTGTTACCATTGGGAGAAAAGAAACCCAACTATTGTTGCTAAGTTATTTTGCCACTGAGAGCCACCACTGAGTTAGAATCTAAGTGAGGCTAACACAAAGAGTACAGAAACAAGTGTTGAAGAAGAAAGTCTGACCTTGGTGATGTTGTTTGACTCCTAGATCCAGCCATGCCTAAAGTCATTCTAGACCTGGATTTCTCCATTCTGTGAGTTAATATATTATACTTTTCTTTTCTTTTCTTTTCTTTTTTTTTGAGATGGCGTTTTGATCTTGTTGCCCAAGCTGGAGTGCAATGGTGTGGTCTCAGCTCACTGCAACCTCTGCCTCCTGGGTTCAGGTGATTCTCCCGCCAAAGCCTCCTGAATAGCTGGGATTACAGGCATGTGCATCACCACACCCATCTAATTTTGTATTTTTAGTAGTGATGGGGGTTCACTGTGTTGGTCAGGCTGGTCTCGAACTCTTGACTTGAGGTGATCCACCCATCTCAGTCCCCCAACGTGCTGGGATTACAGGCGTGAGCCACCGTGCCCGGCCTATATCTTACTTTTCAGTGAACCCATTTTGAGCTGAGTTTCTAATACTTGCAACTGAAAGAATCCTGATGAGGTGACAGGTAGACTGAGCCCCACCACATGGTTGGGTCCAGATTCAGACACCAGGATGGTTCCGACTGGGCTCTGGTTCCCAAAGAGCTCACAGTTAAGTGATGGAAATATATTAAGACCCTGTAAAAATAAAAGGTGGTAAATATTGTGCCTCCATCTAGATTATAGACTTGTTTTGAGCAGTGACAGTGTTTTCCGCTTTCCATCTTCCCGAGAGTATTTAGGCCATAATGGAGCTGTTTGGAGAGTGCTCCCTAAGTAGTGCCTAAGAGTTTGCTTGAGGACGTGACTTCCAACAAGAAAATGTTAAATATCCAGGGTGGCTGGGAAACCTACCTGCCTCCCAGGCCAGATTACACATCCAAGAGTCATCCACAACCACCACCCATCTCACAGACCCCTTGCTGGCAAGTAATCAGGAAGGAAAAAGAGAGAAAACAAGCAAAGCTCTATTCCCTTTCTTTGGTTCCAAGGAGCAGTTTGTTTGATAAGATAAGTGCTTGGCCACCTCTTGCCATCTTTTATGTCGCATTGGGTTTCATTTGTGTCCTCCAAAGGGTCGATCCCACAATCAGAACTGTCTCCAGAGGGCTCTGGTTGGCTTCTGTCCCACCCACCTGAGGCTGGATAGATGAGAAAAACAGTTTTCCAACCTCAGTCTTAACAGCAGGCTTGGGTGGGAACCTGCTGGGGCAAGAACTTCCTGACCCCTGGATTGAGGATAGGATTACAGGATCTGTCATCCCCATCTGCCACCTTGGCCTCTCCAGAAGGCACCTCTTTGTGTGGAGGGAGATGGGGGGAAGGGCCCCAATGACTCACTCAAGACCCTTGGGGAGAGAGCGCACAGGAGGTGAATCTGCCATGTTATTATGAACCCTCTGATCGGGCCACTCCCCAGTTCCATGTCGGGTGTCCAGGCTCTGCACAGCCAGCCCTCAGGTGAATGGTCCTGCATTTTCCTATGCCTTTCTCCTCCAGGGGCCTGAGCTTGGATCTGTCCCAGTCTCCTCTGCACCAGCTGGGCATGTTCCGAACACCCGCCTTTGCTGTGCTCTCTGCCTGTCAGCGCCCTTCTCCCCAGCTTTGTTTAGCAATCTCCTATTTATTCAGCTCACCTGTCACTTTGTGACATGCTCCAAGCCCAATCCCTCCCTGGCTTCTTCCCCTATCCGGCACTGAAATACATCACACTTCTCTCTGGTGCCTTGTTCAAATTCCATTAAAGAACTTCTCAAGTTTGGCTATTTGAAACACGCTTTTGAGGCCTTGAATTCTTACCTGCAGACCTAAACAGATTCAGTCCTCTCCAGAGTCATCACACAATGCACACAATTCTGACCCCAGCCCTGCTTCTGAGCCACTTACCATCCTGTCTGTGCCCTCTTGGATGCCCAGGAAGCCATTCTTCTGCAGTCACTCTGGCACCCAAAGTGGTCGTCTCCCACCTTTCCCTAAACAGCTCAGCTCAAGTCCCTGCATAGCCCAGGAGGGCCTGCCAGCCGCTCAGCCTTCTCCTTCTCTCCCCACGATCATCCCCACCCTCTGGCCTCCTTTGTGTCTACAATGCCCAGCCCTCCTCAGCTTCAAGGCTTTCGCATCCGCTGTTCCCTCTGAGGGGATCTCTCTTCCCTGGCTCTTCGGCAGCTTCCACTTGGCCTTCAGCTTTCGGCTGGAATGTTCATTCCCCAAGAAGTCTTCCCCGACCCCCAGTCTGAATGAAGACCCCTGAGCTCACACTCATGCCACACCGGATGCAGCTGGAGAGTGTAGTATTTGTCACTGTTCCCACTTCATGTGAGAGTACGTCCTTTCTCCTTTCCCTCAGTCTCACCCATTTTCAGGGAAGATGGCTAAGTACTGTGTCCTCCCCAAACTCCAAGTAGGGATACTAGCTCCTGGCTGAGCTCTCTGTCAAGGAACAGCTTTGAGACAGACAGATAATAAAACTTCCCATGGGTACTCAAGGCTTCAACTAGCACCTCCTGCCACATTTTTCTTTTTTTTTGAGACAGGGGTTTACTCCCGTTGCCCAGACTGGAGTGCACTGGCATCATCTTGGCTCACTACAACCTCTGCCTCCTGTGTTCAAGTGAACCTCCTGCCTCAGCCTCCCCAGTAGCTGGGACTACAGGCTTACACCACCACGCCCAGGTAATTTTTGTAGTTTTAGTAGAGACAGAGTTTTACCATGTTGGTCAGGTTTGTCTCGAACTCCTGACCTCAAGTGATCCGCTTTCCTTGGCTTCCCAAAGTGCCAGGATTATAGGCAGGAGCCATCACACCTGGCCACGTCCTGCCATCTTATAAATTGCTTCAAGAGAGGCTCCTGGTTTCTTTGGTTTAATTGTAAGTGACTTGAGGGTGAGGGTCTTTTCTCCTCTACATCATGTCTCCCAAACTCTTGCCACAATGCTGGTCATAGTGAACACTCTCCTAAATCACACGCCACTGCCCACTCCCTACACACACACACACACACACACACACACACACACACACACACACCTCCTTCTCTGTGGTCCCAAAGGATAAGTGTAGGAGGTTGATAACAACAGGTTTTGTCGTGCAACCTCTTGTGCTTTTATAGAGACAGCTCATTGTAAACCAAAAGAATTTTTGGAAGGTTCTGGGTTCGAATTTTTGTTCAGCTATGTAAGAGGCGGGTGACCTTGGATAAGCATTTGAATCCCAGATTCCTCATTTATAAAATGGTAACCCCAAATGCTTAATTGTAGAGTCCATATAATAATTAAATGACTAGGTACTTATAATTGTGCAAATACAGGTAGAATGAACTCATTGTATAAAGTAACAGTTTCTGAGCTGGGCATGGTGGCATACCTGTAGTTCCAGCTACTCGGGAGGCTGAGATGGGAGGATTGCTTAAGCCCAGGAGGTAGAGGCTGCAGAGGGATGTGATTGCCCCACTGTAATTCAGCCTGGGTGACAAAGCAAGACTGTTTGAGGGGCAAAGGGGGGAAAAAGGCTTTCTCTGTGTGTACAAGCCTGGGAAAAGGGTTTACCTCTGGGAGGGGGAAGATGCTGAGATGAAGAGGATGACGAAGTATTTTCTGCTGTTGCTGTGCTTTTATATTATCTTGCCTGATTTTTTTTTTTTTTGAGACAGAGTATTGCTCTTATCATCCAGTCTGGAGTGCAATGATGCAATCTTATCTCACTGCAACCTCTACCTCCAGGGTTCAAGCATTCTCCTGCCTCAGCCTCCCAAGTAGCTTGGATTCCATGCACCCGCCACCACACTGGCTAATTTTTTTTTTTTTTTTTTGGTATTTTTAGTAGAGATGTGGTTTCATCATGTTGGCCATGCCAGTCTCAAACTCCTGACCTCAGATGATCCACCCGCCTCGGCCTCCCAAAGTGCTGGGATTACTGGAGTGAGCCACCTCACCTGGCCTCTTGCACTCCTGTAGTACTTGTTGCCGTAGATTAGACTGCCACAGAGCACACATTTTCCTTGTCCTCTGCCACTTTCCTAGAATGAATGGACTCTCCATCTCTTGTCTTTGGTCTTGGCCATGTGACTTGCTTTGGCTAATGAGATGTTAGTGGACGTGAACTAAACAAAGACTTGAAACGTACAGTGGAGTTGAACTGTTCCCTGTGTGCCTGGCTTTCATGACACTGAGAACATGCTCTGAGTAGCCCACAAGTCCCGAAGGATGAATGACACGCAGGGCAGATCTGAGCCTGGTCCAATGCCCAGGGGCCCAGCTGAGCTCATGAGACCACAGCATCTCCCCAGAAAATCCACGGATGCATGAACAAGAAATAAATGAGAGTTTGTTATGTAGCAAAAACTGACTGGCACACCGTGTTATTTTGAAAAGAGAAAAAAAAAGGCCAGGCTCAGTGGCTCACAATTGTAATCCCAGCACTTTGGGAGGTGGAGGCTGGAGCATCACCTGAGGTCAGGAATTCGAAACCAGCCTGGCCAATAAGCTGAAACTCTTCTAATAAAAATACCAGAAATTAGCTGAGCATAATGGCGGGTGCCTGTAATCCAGCTATTCAGGAGGCTGAGACAGGAGAATCATCTGAACCTGGGAGGCGGAGGTTGCAATGAGCCGAGATTGTGCCATTGCACTCCAGCCTGGGCAACAAAAGAGAAACACTTCATCTCAAAAAAAAAAAAAAAAAAAAAAAAAGGAAAAGGAAAGAGAGAAAAAATTAAACAAAAAAATAAAATCAGGAAACAGAGTGCCCAGCAAATCGCTGTTGAGTGAATGCTGGTTCTTCTTTCATCCTCTTACCCTCCTGAAAGGGCTGACTCAGGAGCCTCTGGAAACACTTCTGGGGCCCTGTTTGAACAGGTTGCCCCTCCTCATAGCACTTTGCACCCATTGCTTATTTTGTTATTTATTTATTTATTGAGACAGAGTCTCGCTCTGTCTCCCAGGCTGAAGTGCAATGATGTGATCTCGGCTCACTGCAACCTCTGCCTCCCGGCTTCAAGCGATTCTCCTGCCTCAGTCTCCTGAATACTTGGAATGACAGGTGCCCGCCATCATGCCTGGCTAATTTTTTATATTTTTTAGTAGAGACAGGGTTTCACCATGTTGGCTAGACTGGTCTCGAACTCCTGACCTCTAGTGATCTGCCCGCCTCGACCTCCCCAGGCGCTGAGATTACAGGTGTGAGCCACTGCAGCCAGCCGCTTATGTTGTTCCATCTTGTAAAATACTTAGTTGATCTCAAGCCTATCTTGCCAACTGGAAGACAATCCCTGCCTTCAAGGAGTGTACACTCTAGTTGCATAAATACAACAAATATAGAAAAGAATTGCTTTACATGTGTATTCAGCTGACATATATCCAAATCTATGTGCTCAGTGGAAAAAAAAAAAAAACCACAACATGGTGTAACGCATATGGATGATCCTGTCCACTGTTCTTATCTCAATGAAGGTATGCCACGGAGGAGAACAAGTGAGAGAGGTGGCCTGAATCTTATCAGCCTTTCATAGCCTGAGTATTTTGGTGAGCTAGACCCAAGTCTAATGTTTAAAGGTATATAGTTTGTGTCTGCTGTGATTACCAAGCACAATTCACAGTAGAGACTATTATTATCCCCATTTTAGTTAAGAAAACTGAAGCTTAGGAGGGACAAAATTACCCCAAATCATAGAGTTTGCAGGAGTTTGAGCCAGTATTGAGGCTCCAAGTCTGTCTGAATCCTAAGCTTCTTCAAGTCGTTGGATAAAAGAACAGAAGTAAATATGATTTTTATTTTTGAGACAGAGTCTTGCTCTGGCACCCAGGCTGTAGTGCAATGGCGCAGTATCTGCTCCTTGCAACCTCTGCCTCCTGGGTTCAAGCGATTCTTGTGTCTCAGTCTCCTGAGTAATTGGGATTACAGGTGCCCACCACTGCACTTGGCTAATTTTTGTATTTTTCATAGTAGAGATGGGATTTTGCCATGTTGCCCAGGCAGGTCTTGAATTTCTGACCTCAAGTGATCTGCCTGCCTTGGCCTCCCAAAGTGCTGGGATTACAGGCATGAGCCACTGACCCCGCCTAAATATGATTTTTGTGGTTAGTTGTTTCACAGTGAAGGCCGACATCTGAGAATAGGGCAATTGTTGGATGCAGGACAGCCCTATCCACCGTTACCACCCTCAAGTAAGACTGGAACTTTTTCAACTTTTTTTTTTTTTGAGATGGAGTCTCACTTTGGCGCCCAGGCTGGAGTGCAGTGGTGTGACCTCGGCTCACTGCAATATCTCTGCCTGCAGGTTTCAAACAATTTTCCTGCCTCAGCCTCCCCAGTAGCTGGGATTACAGTCACATGCCACCACGCCTGGCTAATTTTTGTATTTTTAGTAGAGATGGGGTTTCACAATGCCGGCCAGGCTGGTCTCGAACTCCTGACCTCGTGATCCGCCTGCTTTGGCCTCCCAAAGTGCTGGGATTACAGGCATGAGCCACGGTGACTGGTTGCCCAACTTTTTGAACTGACAAAGGCTCCGAGTGACTTTGCAGAAGCCAGGTTCTCACCACCAAAGTTGAGGGGACCCAGAAGTTAGTAGTCAGCTGGGAAGTGGGTCAGGTGCAGCCATGTAAATCAGACAGTGCAGATTCAAGTGGTGACTCTGCAGTTGAGTCGCTGGGCAGCTTGAGGTCAGTCGCTCAACATTCTGGGCTTTGAAGGGTTGGAGTTGGGAAAGGTGGGGTCTGCTGGCTTGATGTGGCCCACTGGCATGTTTGTTTGTACCACGTTATTTTTATTTTGTTTTGTTCTAGTTTTTTATCAACATTAAAACAATAAGATGTTTAATTGTGAAAAATAGTCCCTCATACATGGCTGCGGGAATGGATCTTGGTAAAACCACTGTGAGGAAACAAGTAGGCAAATTCCTTACATATTAGAAATGTGGGGCCGGGTGCAGTGGCTCACGCCTGTAATCCCAGCACTTTGGGAGGCTGAGGTGGGTGGATCACCTGAGGTGGGTGGATCACCTGAGGTCAGGAGTTTGAGACTAGCCAGGTTAACATGGAGAAACCCCCATCTCTACTAAAAATACAAAAATTAGCCAGGAGTGGTGGCAGGTGCCTATAATCCCAGATATTTGGGAGGCTGAGTTAGGAGAATCACTTGAACCTGGGAGGTGGAGGTTGTGGTAAGCCGAGATCGTGTCATTGCACTCCAGCCTGGGTAACAGAGAGTGCGTCTCAAAAAAAGAAAAAAAAGAAATGCACACACAGAGACTCTACTTTGGGGAATTAGCTACAGGTATATCTGCATATTTGAAAAATTATATATGTAGGAGATTATTCAGGCAGAAATGTTTATTTTACTTTTAAATTTTACTTTAAGTTCTGGGATACATGTGCAGAGTGTGTGGGTTTGTTACATAGGTATACGTGTGCCATGGTGGTTTGCTGCACCTATCAACCTGTCATCTAGGTTTTAAGCCCTGCATGAATTAGGTATTGGTCCTAATGCTCTCCCTCCCTTTACCCACCAGCCCACAAAAGGCCCTGGTGTGTGATGTTCACCTCTCTGTATCCACGTGGTCTCATTGTTCAACTCCCACTTATGAGTGACAACATGCAGTAGTTGGTTTTCTATTCCTGTGTTAGTTTCCTGAGGATGATGGCTTCCAGCTTCATCCATGTCCTTGCAAAGGACATGATCTAATTCTTTTTTATGGCTGCATAGTATTCTATGGTGTATGTACACCACCTTTTCTTTATCCAGTCTATCACTGATGGGCATTTGGGTTGGTTCTAATCTTTGCTATTGTAAATAGTGCTCAGCACTATTAATACCTATGCAGGATTGTTTAAAATGCAACAGTCTGGAAATACAATCCAAATGGGGATGGGTTAAATCAAATGTGGGTCATCTGACCAGGCAAGGTAGCTCATGCCTATAATTCCAGCATTTTGGGAGGCCGAAGCAGGAGGATCTCTTGAGCTCAGGAGTTTGAGGCTGCAAGTAGCCATAATCACACCACTGCTCTCCAGCCTGGGCAACAGAGTGAGACCCTGTCTCAAAAAAGAAAAAAAAAACTGCAAAAATATAGACCATCTGTATAATGGAATACAGCTGTGGAGCTGTAAAAATAATGAGGATACTGTTTATGTACTAATAAAGAAAATTCTCAGCTGGGTACGGTGGCTGACACCTATGTATTCCAACACTTTAAGAGGCCAAGGTGGGAGGATTACTTGAGCCCAGCAGTTTGAAACCAGCCTGAGTGACATAGTGAGACCCCCATCTCTATAAATAAAAACTTAGCCAGGCATGATGGCGCATGCCTGGAGTCCCAGCTACTTGGGAGGCTGAGGTGAGAGGATTGCTTGAACCCAAGAGGTCGAGGCTGCAATGAGCTGTGTTTGTACCACTGCACTCCAGCCTGTGTGACAGTGCAAAACCCTATATCAAAGAAAAAACAGGAAAAAAAAGATTCTTTAGGATAGATTATGTAATAAAAAGCAAAGTGTAAAACAATGTGTTTGTTATGCTCTTTTATGTAAAATGGGATAAAACACACAAAAAAAGTATGTTTATGTTACTATTTGTATAACTATAAAGACATTTTATCCACAAGAAATCAGTAATTGTGGTTACCTGTGGAGTGGGAAACTATAGTAGGAGGGAGACATTTTCTGTACCTTTTCAACTGTTTTGAATTTTGAGTTTTGAAAAAAATGTTTTAAAAAATCAGGGTTTTCTCACTTTGGGAGGCTGAGACAGGTGGATCACTTGAGGTCAGGAGTTTGAGACCAGCCTGACCAACATGGTGAAACCCCATCTCTACTAAAAAAAAAAAAAAAATTAGCCTGGTGTGGTGACGCATGCCTGTAATCCCAGCTACTTTGGAGGCTGAGGCAGGAGAATCGCTTGAACCTGGGAGGCAGAGGTTGCTGTGAGCTGAGATCGTGCCATTGCCCTTCAGCCTGGGAAACAAGAGTGAAACTCTATCTAAAAAAAAAAAATCAGTGTTTTCATACATAAATGATGTAGTATTCCTGCAGGCAAGAGCAGACTGGAGTTGATTAGTGGCTGTCTCCCAGGAGGGGTTTGGGTTTTCCTGTTTGCCATAGTTCCCACCGCTCCCTCTTGTCTCCCCGGCCCCAAGCGCCAGTGTCTCTTACCATTTATCAGTTTGTTCACTGTTGTTCTTCTTAGACAGAAGTCTAACAAGTGTTTCAGGAAACTTATATTCATGCCTGTCAAAAGCAGCCGACTTGTTGCATGACGGCATGAATGTACTTCACACTGCAAAACTGCACACTTCAAACGGGTTAATGAATGGCACAGTGGCTCAGGCCTGTAATCCCGGCACTCTGGGAGGCCAAGGTGAGAGGATCACCTGAGGCAAGGACTTCCAGACCAGCCTGGGCAACATGGTGAGACTCCAACTGTACAGGGAAAAAAAAAAAGGTTAAGATGGTAAATTTTAGGTTATGTGTATTTTACACAATTGTTTTTATTTATTTTATTTTACTTTATTTTTTTGAGATTGAGTCTCACTCTGTCGCCCAGGCGGGAGTACAGTGGCACAATCTTGGCTCACTGCAACCTCCACCTCCTGGGTTCAAGCGATTCTTCTGCCTCAGCCTCCTGAATAACTGGGATTACAGGTGTATGCCACCATGCCAAGCTAATTTTGTATACAATTGTTTTTAAAAAGTGGCAGACTAGGCCCGGTGCGGTGACCCATGCCTGTAATCCCAGCACTTCAGGAGGCCAAGGCAGGCGGATCACCTGAGGTGGGGAGTTCGAGACCATCCTGAGCAACATGGAGAAACCCCGTGTCTACTAAAAATACAAAATTAGCCGGGCATGGTGGCGCATGCCTGTAATCCCAGCTACCCGGGAGGCCGGGGCAGAAGAATGTCTTGAACCCAGGAGGCAGAGGTTGCGGTGAGCCGAGATCGCGCCATTGCAAAGATGGCTGGCTCTCTTGACCAACAAAAGTTTTGGAGTGGATTCTCATCCTCCCAGCTTGGCTCAGGTGCCTGCCCTGTGGCCAGAGGAGAGGGAATGGCTGATGTGTGGCTCTTCCAGACATTCCCTGGGGAGCCCTTGAGGGTGTAACTCTGGGGTGGGAGCTTTCAAGGTCTCTCCTGCCTCTGTGATTCTGGAACTGCTTCTGCCCCTAACTTGCTGGGTGGTCTTGGATAAACCATGTCCTCTCTCTGGGCCTCTGTTTCCTTACCTGTTACACGAGAAGCTTGAAGTGGATTGTCTTGCAGGCTCTTCAGCTCCAAGAGCTTCCCACTTCATTTTTCCTTGAGCAATTCCTCCGTTACTGTCTCCAAAGAGAGATTAAGTGGGCTCGAGGCTGGGCCAGGGAGCAGGTCTCCTTTTCTTGTTGGGATTGTGTGGGCTGCAGTGGGAGGTTCCCTTTTCTTCCTTCCTTACTTTCCTTTTTAAAAATTTCAACCGGAAAGTTATTTTAAACCCTAAGTGGGGAGCTGCTAAAAGTCACACGCCTCGGATCTCATGTGCTACAACCTCCTGTGGAGGAAGAGCAAGCCATTCTTTTTTTTGAGACAGGGTCTGCCTCTTTTTCCCCAGGCTGGAGTGCAGTGGCGCGATTTCAGCTCACTGCCACCTCCACCTCCCAGGCTCAAGCGATCCTCCCACCTCAGCCTCCTGAGTAGCTGGGACTATAGACATGTGCCACCATACCCAGCCAATTTTTGTATTTTGGTGGGTAGAGATGGGTTTTTTGCCATGTTGCCTAGGCTGGTCTCCAACACCTGGACTCAAGTGACCCGCCCACTTCAGGCTTCCAAAGTGCTGGGATTACAGGTGTGAGCCACTGTGCCCGGCCAAGCAGTTCTTAATTCTTGCTGTTCTCTCTTCTCCCCAATCCCCATCCCATTCATCCTCTGCTGAGCTGAGTCAACTGAAAAACACAGGCCTCGAGTGATGGCTCTCGCCTGTAATCCCAACACTTTGGGAGGCCAAGGCAGGCAGATTACCTGAGGTCAGGAGTTTGAGACCAGCCTGACCAACATGGAGAAACCCTGTCTCTACTAAAAATACAAAATTAGTCAGCCGTGGTGGCTCATGCCTGTAATCCCAGCTACTTCGGAGGCAAGGCAGGAGAATCGCTTGAACCTGGGAGGCAGAGGTTGCCGAGAGCCGAGATCACACCATTCATTGCACTCCAGCCTGGACAACAAGAGCTAAACTCCATTTCAAAAAAAAAAAAAAAATCCTGAAAAACACTTTGGTGGTTAATGTATTTGGAAGCCCTGTGGTTTGTAAGGGGTCCTGCATTTTTAAAAAATGCATTTGGAAGCACTATGGTTTGTAAGGGGCCCTGCATTTTTAACAGTCTCCCAGACAATGCCCATAAGCAGTTCGGCCTTGAGGCACAGGGCCCAGATTGCTATTAGCTCAGGAAATCCATCTGGAAAATGGCCTGAAAATCACTGACCTACTCCTTCTCATTTTGATTTTGCCCTATTTTAAATAATATTTAAAAAATATTATTTAATATTTGCCCTATTTTAAATAATATTTTTAAAAAACATTAAAACATGCACAAAATAAAAAATAAAAAGTTTAGCCAGAGGATCCCTTGAGCCTAGGAGTTTGAGACTAGCCTGGGCAACACAAGGAGAAGACCTTGTCTCTACAAAACCTTTAATAATTAGCCGGATATGGTGGCACACACTTGTAGTCCCAGCTTCTCAGGAGGATTGCTTGAGCCTCGGAGGTCAAGGGTTTAGTGAGTTATGATCTCACCATTGCACTCTCACGAGCCAACAGAGTGAGATCCTGTCTCAAAAAAACAAAAAAGTTTAACACTTTGAAAAGGGCATACACTAAAAAATTGGTCACCCCTTTTCCTGCCCCCCAGCCTCCCCGTGCCCAGAGGTAGTAGCTCATTATCCATGCTTTTGTGCCTTCTTCCAGGTAGAGTTTGTGCAGAATGATAATTATTATACAGCTACTCCTTATTGACCATTTCCTATGTCCTAGGGATTGAGAAATGCTTCTCGTGTAGATGACTTTACTTAATTTTTCCAACAAGCCCCATTTTACAGTTGAGGAAACTGGAGCACAGAGAGGTTGAGTGCTTTTATCTTCATTGCACAGCGAGGGAGGGTCAGTACTGGGATGCTAGTCCTCAGTATGCTACAGGATGCTACGACTTCTTGTGGAGGAGCTCCCAGTTCAACACCTCTATAGATTCCCTGCCCACCTTTTTTTTTTTTTTTTAGATGCTCTGTCTCCCAGGCTAGAGTGTAATAGCGCAATCTCGGCTCATTGCAACCTCTGCCTCCTGGGTTCAAGCCATTCTCCTGCCTCACCCTCCCAAGTAGCTGGGATTGCAGGTGCCTGCCACCGTGCCCAGCTAATTTTTGTATTTTTTAGTAGAGACAGGGTTTTGCCATGTTGGCCAGGCTGGTCTCGAACTCCTGAGCACAAGTGATCCACTTGCTTTGGCCTAAGGTGCTGGGATTACAGGCATGAGCCACCACTCCTGGCCTTTTTGTTTCTTTTGTTACAGCCAGGTTAGCATATAATGTTCTGAACCTTTCTTTGTCTCCCTTAACCATTTATCTGAAGAGGGCTCAATTGCAGTACCTGGAGACCTGCCTTCTTTTGAATAGCTGCAGAAGATTTCTTTACCAGGATGAACCTGTTTTTTTTTTTTTTTTTTTAATCAGGGACCTGTTGGGGGGCGGAGTAGGAAAAGAAAGGGATCATTCCAGTTCTTTCCTACAAATTGCTGTCAAGTGTAGCATTGCATATACCTCATCTTACACATGTGAGAGGATATCTGTAGGATGACCCCAGACCTGAAACTGCTGGCCAAAGGCTGTGTTCCTGTAAACCTTGGTGGTTGATGACAATTGTTTTCCAAAGCCACTCTGGCACCTTCCACTCCCCAGGGGTATATGGGAGTACCTATTTCCCCAGAGATTCCTCACTACCATTTTATAAAACTCTGGCTTTTTCTGCTGTTGATTTGAATGATCCCACAGGGAGCAGAGTTGAGTAAGACCCTCCTACCCCCACCTCCTTGCCTGATTGTCAAAAACTTCGCCGGAGGTGTGTGGCTTCTCCCTGCCCAGTGACTCTGTTCTCCTGGTCAGGTCAGCCTGCTCCTCTGAAGAGCAGCCTGTGTCATCAGGGATTTTGTGGCTTAAAAATAAAAGGATCAATGCAACAAGAAGAGCTACTGTTTCTAAATATATACACACCCAATATAAGAGTATCCAGATACATAAAGCAAGTTCTTAATGACCTACAAAGGGACTTAGACTCCTGCACAATTAATAGTGGGAGACATTAACACTCCACTGTCCATCTTAGATCAACAAGACAGAACAGCAACAAGGATATCCAGGACTTGAATGCAGATCTGGACCAAGTGGATGTAATAGACATCTACAGAACTCTCCACCCTAAATCCACAGAATATACATTCTTGTCAGCACCACATCACACTTACTCTAAAATTGACCACATAATTGGAAGTAAATCACT
>CAUYQU010096235.1:0-24918 GCA_963574635.1 Cheracebus regulus
TGAGGCAGAAGAATCACTTCAACTGAGGAGAAAGAGGTTACAGTGAGCCAAGATCATACCAATGCACTCCAGCCTGGGTGACAGAGCAAGACAGGAGAGAAAGAGAGAGAGAGTGAAAGAGAGAGAATAGAAAGAAAGAGAGAAGAGAAAAAGAGAGAGAGAAAGAAAGAAAGAAAAAGAAAGAAAGTAAGAAAGAAAAGAAAAGAGAAGGGAAGGAAGGAAGGAAAAAAAGAAAAATGATGGTAATTTGGGTGGCAGTAATGAGAATAGAGAGAGAAATACAGGATGTAGGAAAAGTCATGTGAAATGAAGGGAATGCACAGGGATAAATCTAGGCAAGTCCTATACAAAAGTTGAAATAGAAGCAAATTCTTACTTAAAAGATGGCCACTTCTTGGTCACTATGTGCATGGCCTCTTCTTCCTTCTCTCATAGCAGGGAACATTGCTTTATTATCCTTAGGATCAATAAGTGATTCCTTTACTTGACCCTCTAGATTAAAAACTAAACTACAAAACAAAACATCCATGGATTTTTTGAGGGAGGTAGGAGTACACCTTCTCCTTTTCTTTTCCATTATGTATATTCAGATCACTATACCTGATCTACATAAAATTACTCTTGTTCCTCAGTTTTTTTAACACTGAGACATTCTTTCAATTCCCTTTACAAAACGTCAACTAAGACATGGAAGACAAGAGAGTGGAACACACTTATCTCTCTTCGAACGGACTATGTTGGTTATTCAGATAATGAGATTCTGTCTACAACAGTTCCAGGGACTCCATAAGATTAGGAGAAAGAAAAAAAAGGCTGTTAAGTAAAGAGCCAGTACTCTAGAACTGGAAGTTTAGCTTTTATTTCATGCAACTTTTAGAGGCTGATTAAACCAGAAATAGTTATTTTATGCCTTTTATTATCTACATAAAAGAATGCGAAATGGTATGTGGTCATGTAAGTAATACAGCTCATTTCCAAAATCTGTAATTACTGAATTAGAATTACAGTTATATAAAATCTTTAAATAATTCTGGGGTTGACTTCATCCCAAAGCTCCTCTCCCTCACTCAGGAAGGCCCAATCGATACCATATGTATGAGGAGCTAACTCTGCTTCTGCTGCTAATTTTGTGTCCCTGGAAACTCATCTGACCTCCATGGTCTTCAATTTCCTTGTCGAAAAATGAAAAGGTGATGCTTGATGATTTTTGAAGTGCCTTGTACTTCTAACTTTCTAAGAACAACAAATCTTGGTTAGCCTGAAATAAAGGGTGCTTATGTGAGCATATGTAAGTTTTATTTATCCAACTTTTTCCAGTCATGTACATCTTCAATGTTGGAAGTAAACCTCACGCATTTCTTTCTCTTTTGAGGAACAAATACAAGTACATAACAAGCAAGTCATTTGCAGTGTTAAGATCTCAGGCACATGAGATGTTTGCTAATATGTAGGCTATATTTTTGCCCCTCCCCCCACCCCCGCCATCTATTTCAGCCTCTCACCCTTCTCTAGACATGCTTTTTCCAGGTCGTTAAGTTTTACAAAGCCCCTTTGGCAGAACCTCTCTCAAGCCAACCCACTAGTGAAATGCTCCCACATAAAAACTGACCAATTCTCCCATGCTCTTAAAGATAATATTAGCAAGGAGGAAAGTAATCAGATTTCCTATTCAAAAATACGCCATACAGAGATGTTACTGACTGATAAACTGAACTACTTTAGTCCTATCTACTTTTCAAAATACAAACTATTAACACCAGTGATAGCTTATTGATAGTGTGACAATGAAAAAATACATGGAACTAGGTATCACGGAACTAGTTATCATTGTCTAGGCAGGATTATCTGCTTCCAAAGTCCATTCTTGGAACAGAAATCTGTGACTGGACATCCCATTTCTAAAGTCTTCCATATCCCCATTAATCTTCTTTTAGCACTTTAAAAGGGACTATATAAGTGGGAGAAAGGAATGCAAATCCCCTGTATTATGTAGCATTGGGGAGTAGTGAAAGGCACTGTGGGATCATCAATTGACTGCCTGCTTGTCAATCTTTGGAGAGAAGGGCAGTCAAGGACATAACTACAATCACTCTCTTCTGGAATAGACCTGTTACTAACAGCCACTGAAACAACAAAATTACTGTTCCTCACGTTCAGTACTCAGTAACCCTCTTGAGAGTTCTTTTGAAATTTCTAAAGATATTCATCATCTATTACTTGAACAACACTTGGACTGCCTTTTTTTAATACAGTAGCCACTAGCTACATGAGGCAGTTAAGCTCTCGAAATATAGTTTGTCAAAACGGAAATATGCTTAAAGTGTAAAATACACAACAGATTTCAAAGGCTTGGTACAAAAAGGAAATGAAAAGAATGCCGAATATCTCATGAATAAATGTTTATGTTGCTTATATCCTACAAGATGATTTTAGATATGTTAAAATCCATTATTAAAATTAATTATTCAAAGTAACCTGCTTCAATCTTCTATTCTGAAATGTGTCTATTAGAACATTTAAAATTGCAAATATGGCTTGCATTTTATTTTAGAGGACAGCACTGTATTTGACTCATACATTAAATGTCTATAGTTTACTGGTCAAGGAAAACAAGACAAGTATTCAAGTAAAAAATTATGTAAAGAAATATAGGAAGTTACTCACTTTAAATCTCTTCATAGATTACCACATTCTTTTCTTAGATATCTTTGCTATAGCTAACAGAGACATATCTTGAATGGTGGTAAAAATAGTCAAAGTGGACTTTTAATTTATTCACACTTGGGTGATTCATTTATTTTAGGAACATGGGGAAAAAAAGATTAAATGTAACAGAATTCAGGAATCTTTAAACTAGAATCATGGATTTGTTTATTCCATAACTAATTAATAAATTACTTAACAATGAATACAGTTAAGATCTGATTATCACAATATTTGTGTCATACTTTTTTTTTATTATACTTTAAGTTCTGGGGTACATGTGCAGATCATGCAGGTTTGTTACATAGGTATACACGTGCCATAGTGGTGGTTTGCTGCATCCATCGCCCTGTCATCTACATTAGGTATTTCTCCTAATGTTATCCCTCCCCAATCCCCCCACCCCCTGCTATTCCTCCCCTAGCCCCCTACCCCCCAGGCCACAGTGTGTGATGTTCCCCTTCCTGCATCCAGTGTTCTCATTATTCAACACCCACTTATGAGTGAGAACACGCGGTGTTTGGCTTTCTGTTCTTGTGTCAGTTTGCTAAAAATGATGGTTTCCAGTTTCATCCATGTCCGCACAAAGCACATGAACTCATCTTTTTTAATGGCTGCATAGTATTCCATAGTGTATATGTGCTGCATTTTCTTTATCCAGTCTATCATTGATGGGCATTTGGATTGGTTTCAAGTCTTTGCTATTGTGAAAGTGCCGCAATAAACATACATACACATGCGTCTTTATAATAGACTGATTTACAATCCTTTGGGTATATACCCAATAATGGGATTGCTGGGTCATTTTCAAGTTACTATCATTGCTTATACCTTAAACCCTTAGAAAGTGTTGCAGAGAAGTTCTGTTTGAAATGACCATTTCTATGATCATTTACTTAATATGATGTTAAAATAATTCATGGGATATATTATGTTTACACTCTGTTCCAAAAAGTTATTTGTAAATTTGTACAATGTAAACAAAAGGAAGCTTCAAAATGGACAGCAATAATAGACCTCTAGTATAAAAACACAAATATTTTAACAAAAAGATATGTAATGCTATTTTATCTAAACACATTCTATGTGACCTTTTAGAACACTGACTTAAGAATTAATATATTACAACAGCAGACTTTGTTTGGTGGTTACTTTGTGAAGATTTTTTAATGAAATTTCATTTTAGAGTACAAAATCAACCTTTGCCTAGTATAAGAGAGAATATGTAATTACAAGTTTTACAGCATCATATAGGCCCTAGAAGCTTATTTCTCAATTTCTTTGATATAAAAGCAATAGTATTTTTATTAAAAAAATCTTTGCTTTCATTTACTTTTTTTCCTTTCCTAATTGAAAATCTGTACCTGATAAAATCCATGGCCAGTTATCTCATCATACAGATTTTAAACCTTAGAGACAAGACAGATTCAAGACCCATAAACAAGATCAGTCATCAGCTAACAGTTTTTTTAACAGAATAAGGGACATATAATGTGTTTGGAAGTAGAAAGTATGTATGTAGTAACATATTTTGCTAGGAAACAATCATGTGATACTTTATATTAATATTTCTAAGCTACATCTTTCTCTTTGATGTGAAACCAGTAATTTCCATACCAAAGTTATAAAATGTATTCAACCATAGCTGAAAAATAAATAGAAATAATTTCATCAAGTACTTTTTCTGTGTGGTGGAGGTAGTAACACCCTCTCAAAATCTAAGAAATTTAAACAACTCTTTTTAAAACGAAGGACTGGAAACCAAAAATAAATAAATAAAGTTTTGTGCATTTCTCAGTTTACTTTATTCTTCATACTCTGCCTATTAAAACACTGGCACAGCCAATATTTATTTTGTTGCTACTGCAAGCCTTATGCTTAAGCTGGGGATTATTGCTTAATCTCTTAATGTTTACATAAACCAAGAGAGGTGAAGTCTGACAATCCAATAAGGATTGTTGCTACTTCAAGCCTTATGCTTAAGCCGGGGATCATTGATTAATCTCTTAATGTTTACATAAACCAAGAGAGGTGAAATCTGACAAACACGGGAAACAGGCCGACAGCTGCCCCTACGGCACCGTGTACCTCTCACCACCCGCGGACACCAGCTGGAGAAGGACTAATTCTGACTCCTCCCTGCACCAGAGCGCAATGACGTCCACACAGCCAGAATCCTTTACCAGTGGGTCCCAGGACGTGCACCAGAAAACAGTCTTACTGTTAACAGTCCCAGGAGTGGAAGAAACCATATCAGAGGCAGACAAAAACCTTTCCAAGCAAGCGTGGGATACCAAGAAGACCGGGTCCATGCCCAAGTCCTGTGAGATCCCCGGAATCAACATCTTCCCATCCGCCGACCAGGAAAACACTACAGCCCTGATCCCCGCCACCCACAACACTGGGGGCTCCCTGCCCGACCTGACCAACATCCACTTCCCCTCCCCGCTCCCGACCCCGCTGGACCCCGAGGAGCCCACCTTCCCCGCGCTGAGTAGCTCCAGGAGCACCGGCAACCTCGCGGCCAACCTGACGCACCTGGACATCACCGGCGCCGGCCACGGGATGCTCACACCTGGATCCTCTCCGCAGCACCGCCCACCTGGCGTCAGCCTCCTGTCCCTGAGCCCAGAGGCGAGGCGTCAGCAGGCGTCGCCCACTCTGTCCCCGCTGTCACCCACCACTTAGCTGGAGCAGTTCAACATGATGGAGAACGCCATCAGCTCCAGCAGCCTGTACAGCTCCGGCTCCACGCTCAACTACTCGCAGGCGGTCAGGATGGGCCTCAGGGGCAGCCACGAGAGCCTGCCGGACTCGCAGCAGCTGGGCTACGCCATCCACAGTGGCATCCCCAACATCATCCTCACAGTGACTGGAGAGTCCCCTCGACCCCAGCCTCTCTAAAGAACTGACCAGCTCTCTGGCCGGGGCCGGCGACGTCAGCTTCGACTCCAACAGCCAGTTTCCCCTGGATGAACTCAGGATCGACCCCCTGACCCTCGACGGACTGCACATGCTCAACGACCCCGGCATGGTTCTGGCCGACCTAGCCACCGAGTACACCGTCCGGATGGACCGCCTGTGAGCGGGCACGCCCTGCACCCTGAGGCTCAGCCGTCCCGACCGCGCCTCCCCAGCGGAGGGGCGCGCATGGTCCGCCAACGCTGTGGGCCGTGGTGCAAATTTTCCGGCTGTCCAGCTCTCACTGCCTTCCTCGGTTCCCGGTCCCCCAACCCATCCGACACCCCCAGCCCGAGGTCAGATAGAGAGTGAGCCTCACACGCCGCCCCAGAGAGGAGGCGCTAGAGCACAGGGCAGAAGCAAAGTGAAATAAACACTATTTTGAACGCCAGAAAAAAGAAAAAAAGTTAGAAAGCAATAATTAACTTGGAACAGAATTAAAGCAAATAGGTTTTTTTTTTCTTCTGTATTTCATGGTCATATTTATTTGCTGAGAAAATAGTATTCTTCCTAATGCTTCAGATAGACTATTAAAACCAGTAATATTATATAATGTGTTTTATATCTTTGACTTATTTGGCAAATAATATTTTATTGCTTATGTGTTTTTTTTTTGTTTTATATTTGTTTTATTTTGTCACCTGCCCTATGTATAGACAGAGCCTCTCCTTCCATGGTATGTAGCAGTCTTAAAGCCATGAAATAACATGGGCACAATTTTGATAGCAGTAGGTAAAATTTGTTTCTCTACTGTCACTAGTCATATATTTATTCATTTATTCTTTAAAAATTTCTCAAAAATATTCCTTGGGCCAGAAATTCTGAATGGAATTTTAGATGCAGAGATAAATAATATCAAATTGGTATGCAAGTTTACAAATAAATATGTAAATAGCTATGATGTTATATAATGTGGTCGATCTCATGACACATGCACATATAAAGAAAACCCATCACTGTGAAGGGTGAGAGCCACTGGACAGAGAAGAGGGCAGAGTGGAGATTGGACTGGTTAAATAAGGAAGGGAAAGTGTTGGGGACAAGGGACTACTGGAGTTTTGAATGTGTGCATGCAGGAGGAAAGGTGAGTGATGAAAGAGAATGACATTTATCATTCTCTATTTGTTTGAAATACAAAATTGTGCATTTCCCATTAAATTAGTAGTTCTACAATTATTGTTGATTATCAGCACTGCTATTGTTAAATATTAATTCTATACTTTTCACTATTACAACTATATATTTTATGCTTAGTTAATATCCTTCCAATGTGAATGACAGTTTCTTATGACATTTTGGATTTTTTTAAAATCTGGGTATAGAACAGAAATCTGAATGCTGACAACATTTAGTATCAGAAGTTATCATTAGCTCTTAGATAATGAATAACTGTTCCCATTCCTCAACTCAAAAAAATTCTCAATCCTTAAATACTATTTTTTAAGGCTAATATTGCAGTGATTTAGTGAGGAACTGCCTTAAATGTAACTCCTCAAGTTCATACCCAATGTTTTTCTGCCTCTACACTCTCCTTGAGTGGAAAACTGTGTCTTCTACTTAGCTTCTGTTAGAGGTGGGCATTTCTTTCTCTGGGAAGACCTATAACTTGTACAGATATGACAGAAGATTATTGTGATAAAAATAAAATAACGAGAATATGTAAATCACAGGAAAGTATGTCTTAACGGATCCTCTAGTCCTTTCTAAATGAGAAACCCATCTTGAACCTGCTGAGAAGGTAGAGATTAGTTAGATGTTGTGTATGTATAGGGAGAAAGAAAAAGGAAGTATCTTTGCCACTTTTTGGAACTTTCACTTTTTTACTTTCAACTAATGGAATACATGATTTACTGGAAATTAAGATGTTTAACTTAAATTGTGTATATAGTTACATATATATACATATATAAATAACTTTAGACCATTGCTCACTGTTCTTAAATTCTAAGAGTAGATATGAAAACATTCCCTATTGTGACTTTTGAATTCCTCTGAGATCAGGGAAATAGGTGCCTAGAGAAATGTCCAGAATACATATCATAGTCTTACCAAAATTAGGAAAGGAAAAACTGTTCACACTGTCTTCTGCCTTCAACAATGTTTTCAGTAAATTTATTCTCACAGAAATATAAGTAAATATTTTGACTATATTTAGCATATGTATAATACAACAAAAATTGCATTGTAAAGTTTGGAGGTGGTTAGTTACTCACATTTGGCAATAATATGTCTAGATGATATGAAGCAGATAGGTTCTGCTTGCTATCAAATGGACTTTCCAGCACTAGAGAAGAACTTAGCAAGAAATTCTTGAGCATTTTAAAGTCTCCTTACAGCTTTTATTTATTTCCACTGAAAATCTCAGTACAAAAAGAAAAGAGGCATTTTGTTTAATTAGGATTAAATGCATTATTGCTAAGATTTTAATTCTATTTACTATCAGGTACGGAGGCCTCTTTTCTGTTTGAACTAAAAAATACAATCTGTATTTTAGGACAAAAAGAGTGCTGGCCTTGAAGTTGGAGGACATGAGGACTGGTAATTTTTCCTCCTCCCCTAGTTAGTACAGATCAGGAGACTCAAATCAAAGACATCCAAGAAGATGTCCAAGGTGAACAGGCACAAATCCTTCAGTTTTGGGACCTAAATCTCTGGCATTCACTGCCTTTTATCATTTCTTAAGTGAAAATAAAAGAGTAAGATGAATCAGTTAGCTGTAATTTTGTATGAATTCTTTCATCTCCTAATCACACCATTCCTAGCTAATATAAGGAGTTCTAGAAGCACAGTCTTGGTTCCACTGCAAGGAAAGTAGATGTGAAATTTTGGGTATCCAAGAATAGCAAGAGGATTAAGAGTCACTGGATTACTGTCTGTCTGTAGGGCTGCCTGAATCATACTGTGGTAGTCATGGTGGTGGTAGGAAGGAGTTGGAATGGATATTGGTACTGACACAGGAAACTTATGAAACTGAACTTTTTCTATATGAGAGGCTTGTTTTAGAATTTGTCTTGGGTTTTGTAATCAGATTGTATGTACATAACTAACTACTAAACACCCACTCATGTCCTGTGACTGTCATATTTAAAGATAATTATTGAAAGCCTTTTAAAGACAGTCACTAAATTACAAAGAGATTGTATTACAGAAGCTTATCACTTAGTGAAATGGAGTTTGAGGATATATTTACTTCTTGGAACAGAGTGATGCTGAATATTGAGATTTCTACTCGAAACGTACAAGATACTTTATTCTATTCATATATGGTCTATGATATATGTTCATGGCAGCATAAGAGAATAAAGCTTTGAATCTACTTTTGAAGTGTTTCAAATTTTATGTGATTATTGAATAATACTCTATAGAGGCTAAGAGTTATAAAAAAATAATAGTTCTTATATGCATATTTTTAACATCAATATATTCCTGCATAAGTCAAATGTTGATATTTCTTCCCAATGTTTAGACATCATTAATAGAATTACATTTAAGGACACAGATTCTTTAATACTGACTTGTCCTTTTTTAGAAACCACATTTTTTTCATTAGATATGCATATGTTTGTTTACACCAGAAAAGCAAGGTGAGGGAAAATATCATTATTATCTTTTAAACAGTATCAAGAGGATTGAAGAATATGGAAGACCAGATTTGCCACTTCTGGGTCCTGCCCTTCTTTTATCAATTCCTATAGAATAAAAACATGTTACTCTGAAATATATTTCCTTGGCAACTATTTAAAATACTCTGACTTTCTGCTACTTGTAAAAATGTACTTTCCAAGAAAAACTTGATTTTTAATAGTTTCTAAGCACTGACTTCTAACCCGGACTGAGGCAACCTTCTTACCCTACCCTCAAGCAATGCAGTGGATCTCCTGGGAAGCTGCCTGGACTATTTCACATTACGTTAAGGAGAGGCAGAAGAAGCTAATTATATGTGTAACTTCTAGAAATAGGCACAAGAATATAAAGCATCCTTCTTATTGTTGAGGTTACTGACTTCAACCAGGGTTTTCTGTGGAACTTACATGAGCAGTTAATGCCTGACTAAACAGACCCATAAGCCTTTTGTTATGTTCAGCAGTTAATTCAGTTGAGTAAATCGTCATTGACATCTCAGTGCCAGACACTAGTGCTAGGGATGAAGTGATTAAAAGTGACACACCTTCCCGCCTCCGCTCTCTCGCCGCTAACAGCCTATGCGTCCTCCCAGCTCTGCCTTTGCCTCAACTGCTTTGCGGGCTTGTGCGGCGTCCTCCTAGGTCTGCGGGTTGTGCTTCCGGTGCGAAGGTCAGGGACAAGATGGTGCAGGTGTCTCCACTCACCAAGCTCGGCGGCTACTCCTTCTTGTTCCTCGGCATGACCTACGGAGCCACGCACTACAGTTAGCTAAAACCTCGGGCAGAAGAGGAGAGGAGGATAGCGGCAGAGGAGAAGCAGCAGCAGGATAAACTGAAACGGATTGCCGAAGAATTGGCAGAAGCCCAAGAGGACACCATATTCAAGTGAGTGACCCTCCCAGCCTCTCTTTAAAGCAGCAGCGGATGAGTAAAGCTTCCTGTGTTGTACGATAAAAAAAAAAGTTGCAGACCTTCTTCAAACGTCTCATTATAATTCCTAAATATAATGCTGGAGATATAGGGGATAGGTGCAATTGTAAATGTATGTTTAAGGTACAAAAACAGTACTTCTTAGAACAACTGACTCTGGAAGTAACGACGGGAATGTGAAGCAGAGTTGAAAGACCAATAGGAACTCACTATGAAAATTCAGGAGATGGACAATTCCAGGCCAATGTAACAGTATATTGTACACAAACCTGTAACAGTAAGGAAGGTCCCGGCATTGTTAAAGCACTTTGAGTGGTTTGTATGCCTGAAGTGTAACCATGCAGGGCTAAGGGAAGGCCGAGAGGGTGTGGTAAAGGAGGTATCTGGAGCTCTTTCCTGGGGACTGTGAAATAGTTCAGAGTTTTAAATGAGAAAGATGCAGGTAAATATGCATGCTGGAAGGCCCACCATCTCAGCAGAACAAGTGCGTGGGTTAGGAGAGGAACGCAAAGGCTGATTTGAGTTAGGCCTAGAGTCATGCATATGATTTTCTTTTTGTAAAAGAGATTTATTTCTTTTTTTAATTAAATAAAAACTGCATATATTTATGGTTTACAATATGATATTTTGAAATATGCATACATTGTGGAATGGCTAAATTGAGCTAATTAACATATGCATTACCTCATATCCTTATTTTTTTGTGGTGATAACACTTAAAATATACTCTCAGTGATCTTCAAGACTGTAATACATTGTTATTAACTATAGTCATAACATTATACAACAAATCTCTTGAACTTATTCTTATCTAACCAAAATGTTGCACCCTTTGACCAACATCTTCCCCAACCCAGCCCACACCATCCTACCCCTGGTAATCATTATTCTACTCTCTGTATCTGTGAATTCACACTTTTAAGATTCCAAATATTAGTGAGATCATGCTACAATTGTATTTCTGTATCTGGCTTATTTCACTTAACAGAATGTCCTTCGGTTTCATCCATGTTGTCTCAACAGAAATTCCTTCTTTTCATAAGACTTCGTAATATTCTAGTCTGTATCTATATCACAGTTTCTTTATCCTTTGATACACTGATTGACACTTAGGTTGATTTCATATCTCAATTACTGTGAATAGTGCTGCAAAAAGCACGGAACTGCAGATATCTCTTGGACATAATTTCATTTCTTACAGATATATGCCCCGTAGTGGGATTGCTGGACCATATGGTAGTTCTATTTTTATTTTTTAGGACCCTCCATACTATTTTCCATAATGACTGTACTAATTTAAACTTCCGTGCATCTGATGTTTCGTTATGATGATATTACATGATAACTAAGGGGGAATATTGAGATAAAATAAGGAGATGAATACAAGACAAAGTTAAGAGGCTGACTTGATAATATTGGCAACAGATTCAAGGTTGATTAATCCTCAATGTGCTTGTCATACCAGCAAAATAGGAACAGACTTGTTTTATTTATTTATTATTTGTTTTTGTTTCTGTTTTTTTTTTTTTTTTTTTTTTTTTTTTTTTTTTTTTTTTTGAGACAGAGTCTTGCTCTGTTGAACAGGCTGGAGTGCAGTGGCACAATCTCGGCTCACTACAATCTCTGCCTCCCAGGTTCAAGCTATTTCTGGCTAATTTTTGTATTTTTAGTAGAGATGGGGTCTCACCATGTTGGCCAGGCTGGTCTCGAACTCCTGACCTCAAGTGACCTGCCTGCCTTGGCCTCCCAAAGTGCTGGGATTACAGGCAGGAGCCACCATGCCCAGCCAGACTTATTTTATAACAACTTTATTGAAGTAAAATTGACATACAATTACTTCACATATTCAAAGTGAACACTTTGGTAAGTTTTAGTAAAATGTATATACCTGTGAAAACATAACCAAATTAAAATAGAGAGCATATCCATCACCACCATAGATTACCTTTTGCTCTTTTATAATTCTTCCCTGCACCCTCCCCATTCCCACGTTCATTTTCTAGAGTTTATATAAATGGAATTATACAGTTCATGTCCTATTTCTCCACTGGCTTCTTTCATTCTGCATAATTTAAAAAATATTCAACCATGTGTGTATATCGGTACAGTAGCTCATTCCTTTTCATTGCTGACTAATCCTCTATTGTGTGAATATAGCATATTATGCTTATCCATTCATGGGTTGGTAGACATTTGGGTTGTTCCAGTTTGAGTCTATTACAAAAAAGCTCCTATGATATTTGTAATCAAGTCTTTGTATGTACATATACTCTATTTTCTTTTGAATAAATGCCAAAAATAAGAATGGCAGCATCATTGGTAGATGTATATTTCATTTAAAAACAAAGCAAACAAAACTGCAAACTTTTTTTAAAAAGGCTCACTATTTATATTTTGTTGTTCTGTATATGAGTGTTTAAGTGTCTGCAAATATGTATCAACATATGTTTTGATTAGTTGTTTTCTTAATTTTAGACATTCTAATAGGTATGCAGTGATATCTCATTGTGACTTTGATTTGCATTTCCCTAATGTCCAATGGATGTTAAGCATCTTTTCATGTGTCTATTTGCCGTCTATATATCTTTTGATGCTGTCTCTTCAGATTTTGGACCCCATTTTGTATTTGAGTGTTTTTGTTTCCTCATTATTATATTTGGATAATTATACTTTGTTAGGGAGAAGTTGAGTTACATAATACAGTGTGTTTTTTTTTTCTTTTTAATGGCAGGATCTCTCTAAGTCTTATGAGTGTATGGAGAAGAGTTCATGTTTCATCTATGTAGATGTTGAATGTTGTGCCACTTATCAACACAATGCACACAGATGAGTAAACAGTGTTACGGTCCAAAATGTTAATTAAATTGTGAACTTACTGAATTTTATGTATCTGTGTGGCTTTCAAGTGTATTTTCCAAAAGAAGAGATATGCGGATAATTTAACCTTAGGAACATGATGAAACCAAGCACAACTATACTAGTCACAGTTTTCCTTATATTGGAGAGTCCGAGTACATACAACTACCAACTACCAGGTGTTTTCTCTCAGATAATCCTTATACATATATTTCTTCTGTATCCTTGGAATTCTTTACTAAGGTTACAGTACTGGGCTACATCAAAGCTTTATGACCCTTCTTTTTTCCAGCCTTCAATTTTTTTCATTCCATTGCATAAAAGCCCTACTTTCATAAGATGACAATTCTGTACTAGTTGCTTAATTCCTCTTTTGTCTAAGCAATGTAATGTTTTATTCTAGTTAAAATATACAAGTCTTCAGAAAGCTCTTAGGAAGATTTAATTGTAACAGAAGACCGGTATGGGAGATGGTTTTAGATATATGACTTTTTACAGACCTTTTAAAATTGCCTTTTACATATATAGCTGACTGCCTATGTGTAGGGTCCTCTCATTTCGCAATGTTATTGATACTTTTCTCTTCCTTATTTCTTTTATTTATTGCCATTTATATCAATCCTTGTGACATTATTCAAGAGGTAGAGGAAAATGAATAGTTTGGAAGACAGGGATCTAAGGCCCCAATTCACCACTGTGATATTTCTTCAATGTTTCCAGAACATTAATTGGGCTAACAATCATATTTAATAAAATGGTGTTAAAAACAAAGTTATCTAGCTTTTAAAATTATTTATGAGCTTGAAATATATTTGGAGCATTTGAAACATCAATTTGTTATGAACTATAGAGTCGAAAACTGAATACTAGACAACTACTAGAAAATAAGTTACTATGGATGTTATGCTTTAAATTGTATCTGGCAAAAAGATATGCTAATGTCCAAACCCCAAGTGCCTGCCTCAGAACGTGACTTTATTTGGAAATAGATAATTGCACAAGAAATTACTGAAGATGAGGTCATTCTGGAGTGGGACAGACTCTAACTCCAGTATGACTGGTTATCTTATAAAAAAAGAGAAGATGATGTGAAATGAGACATATAGAAAGAATGCCATGTGATGGCAGAGGCAGAGATTGGAATGACACTGCATCAAGCCAAGGAATGGCTTGAATTCACAGTCATTTACCAGAAGGTTGCTAAAGGCAAGGTGAGATTCTACCCAGAATCTCAGAGAAAGCCTGGCACTGCCAACACTCTGGTTTTGGAATTCACATTTCAGAACTGGGAGAAAAAATATTATGTTGTTTTAAGCCACCTAATTTATGGTACTTTGTTATAACAGCCCTTAGGAACCATCACAATGAACAAATAAAATTTAATAAAATCTCAGATACCATATGGACATACAGTTTATATATAAAACATTTCAATATCCACAAAAATAGCAGTATCCCTTGGGTCAGAAAATAATCAGTGAAGTCCTTATTCATATGCAGATTCTTGGGGTTGCAGGTTGAGTTCCTTTGAACTATTGATGGTTGTAGGTCTAAGTTTTCAGTGACTAATTTCTTCATGTACAGTAGTTTGTTCCTTATTTTCAGGTCATCCTTTACCCTGCCTCGTGATTTGTCCTTACTTACTCGAATGTGCATTTTCTCAGGAAGCTAGCTTGAAGGCCACAGAGACCAGGATGGGAACAAGCAACGCTTGCACATGTGGCAAGTGGAAATGCTGGAAATGACAATGAGGGAGAGGAAATGATACATGCCTCATTTTTAGGAACGTAACTTTGGCTGTTTAAAAAAAGAGTGAAAGCTCATTATTCAATAATCCTTGTAAAAAATAAAGGACCTAGATGAAAGAGATGGCAGAGGGTCTGGAGAGATAGATGGTGCAACCAGGGAGGAACACCCCAAATGTTTGATCAGCCGGAATCAGCGACGATTAGATGAACCAATAAAGAATAAAAAATAAAATGATGCCAAAGTATGATTTCCATTCAACAGATACTTTACTCGTTATTCCTTCTGCTTTGTGAAAAGGATATCAAAGAGTGGCAGAGTTATAGGGAACTATAACTCTTTTTGGCTCTCTTTCTCTTTTTTGGCTCTTTTATGTGTTGTTTTTGTGCAGTTACCCCTCTGCTGCCATGCAGGTTGGAGCAGATAGCACAAGATGCGAGGTCAGTGACTGTGTGGCCTCTGCTGTTTCCAAAACATGTAACTTTTTCTCTGTCTATTGTAGACTAATTGCATTCCAGCCTCAATTAACAGATCATTAAAAACTGAGTATTATTATTATTATTTTTTTAAGCCCAGAAAATTTCTCAGCCAAGATAGTCTGCAGAGCTTTTGTCAGGGGGACAGAAAAGAGATTAGGGAGCATAAAAGGAAGTGATCTTATTCTTGACCCTAAGGCTATTGTTTAAAAATTCTGCTTATAGGACCTAACACATTTGAAGCAAAATAACCCTTCGCTTATATTATTGATATGTGTAAATTAGATGGGTAGAGAAACAACCCCATTCTGTGATAACAACCTTTGATTCTGGAAAGAAGATATGAAATTAGTTTCCTATTTTATAAGGTCTTGAATGATTTAATTTTCTCTAAAACAACAAGTCTTGATAATATGTTAAAAGGAATAGAGAAGGGAAAAGCAGAGTGCTTACAATAATTTTATTTCATAAGAACAACTAACATTCATTCCCATCTGTCTCTTTTTTCCTTTCCGAATTCTGGCCCTACTGGAAGATAGTAGAGCAGGGCTCAGTCTTCAATAGAAGTCTCTCCAGGAGACTTTGATTAAAAGTGAAACACTCTTTCTGAACATGCCACTCCTCTGTGTGGAAAATGTCAGTGGCTCATTAGAGACTGGAGAACCAGCCTGTTCAGGGAAGGCCAGGATCTGAGCCTTCCTCACTGCTTTCCATCCACCATTCTCATCTATTACTCACCTACATGATTCAAAGGTCAAATGCTGGGTTTCTTCAATATTGTATAATTTTCTGCCTCCACACCTCTATTCATTTTTTAAGAAAGCATCTAGGTAGCTACCAAAAATAACTAGCATTTTTTTCATCTATTTTCCATAACAGTTTGGAACAATGTATATGTGCTCTGAGAAGGGTATTGGTGAATAGAGGCAGACTTTATATGAAATTGCTACCCTTTGTGATTTTCAAAGAACAAACATTATTTATTGACTCGACCTTCCTATCACCTAAATTGGATTTAGTTTGCTTGCTGTTTTGTTTGCTCAGTTCAGTCTTGGGTTCATCACCCACACACACATGCTTTATTTCCTTTGCCTTTGTCATTTTCAACTTTCCATTACTGCCCACTCATCATCTTAGATCAGTTGCCAAACCAATTTTGAATTTAGTCTCAGGAATGCTTTAAAAAATTTAGTCTGCTTCTGTAGCATCAACATTATCATCATACAAAATTTAGTTATTGTCTTCCCTCCTGGTTATGTGACATCAAATGTGGTGCCCCAGTAATATGCATTTAGCTCTTCCTTGAATCCAGGTCTGCAAATCTGAATTTAACATGTATATTTAAGAAAACACTTAAGTGATTTTATGACTGGGTAGGAGATTTTTGAAATCGACAGAGCCAGGGCACTTGTTGGCCAAGAGAATCTACAAAGAATAGACCCTAAAGTTTATCAATTAGTCTTGTTGATTATTCTCAAGCTTTCTAGCCAGCCAATTTATTCTTAGGTTTGATTAAATCTTTATTGATTTTTTTGCCTTTTAACAAGGCTGAAAAAACTCAATTATTATCTTCTGAATGTAATTTCCTTGCATAAATCTTTTAATTATACTATTATGCTGAAAGTGAATACATATTATATACTTGTGTATATACATCTATAAGTGATTGCATATGTGTATGGACATATGTGTATATACATATATCCTTGTGTGTGTAAACATGTGTATATGCAGTAATGGTGCTACCTAATATTTATTGAACATATACTATGACCTAGGAACTCATACATTTCATATATTAATTCATTTAATTTTTCAATAACCCTGAGATTAAGTATTTCTACTATCCCCATTTTACAAATGGAGAAATAGGCACAACAAAAATTTAATAACTTATTAACACTCACAGAGTCAGGAACCAGCAGATCCAAGATTCAAATCCCAATGGGATTTTTCTAAGGTTTATGTGCTCTTAATCCCTACAATATCCAAATACATAATACAAAGGAAAATAGATTTTCCATATGTCTTTAGAGTCATGATGAAGGCATATGGTGGTGTGTAGGCTAAATATCTGTGAGAAACTTAGGTATTTTATTCCTTTCTGTCCAGGATCTTCATCACCTACTCATGTTTCTCGTGTCCACTGAATCCCAGTCTGTCTACTACTGGTTTAAGTCTCCTACTGGCATCCATCTTAATGGTGAATTCATCAGCTATTGTCCTCTGCCTGCCATTGCATTGCGTTTGGCTTTTCCACCTGCACAAGAGTTCTGTGATTTGATGGGGATTATTGTTGATATTTTTGTGTTTATTCCTGTAATTAGATATTATACTAAACTACACCATAGAATATCTGCTTGATGTGTGACTTCTATGCGATTCCTTTAAAGGCATCTTTACTGAGTCAAATGTGCTTGTTGATAACCTTAATAAGAAGGTTGAATTTAAATGAGAAAAGCAAAAAATAAGAAAACAGAAAATATTAGCAAGCACATGTATGTTAATTTTGGCCCTATTTACAATGGCAAAGACCTGGAATCAACCCAAATGCCCATCAATGATAGACTGGACAAAGAAAATGTGGCACATATACACCATGGAATACTATGCAGCCATAAAAAAAAATATGAGTTCATGTCCTTTGTAGGGACATGGATGAATCTGGAAACCATCATTCTCAGCAAACTGACACAAGAACAGAAAACCAAACACCACATGTTCTCACTCATAGGTGGGTGTTGAACAATAAGAACATATGGGCACAAGGAGAGGAATGTCACACACTGGTTTCTGTTGTGGGGGTGGGGGCTAGGGGAGGGACAACAGGGGATGGGAGGTTGAGGAGGGATAACATTGGGAGAAATGCCTGATGTAGGTGATGGGGGGATGGAGACAGCAAACCATCATGGCATGTGTGTACCTATGCAACAGTCCTGCAAGATCTGCACATGTACCCCAGAACTTAAAGTACAAAAAAATAAACATGTACAAGAATCATTTCAGAAATAAGACTTTGTAAGTAACTAGATGTAGTGGGTAAGAAAGACATAGTTGAGAATGAATGACTTCAGGGTTTATGACAAAAAGAACAATCCAATTTCTAATGAAAATATGGAGATCAAGAATAGTAATAGTTGATATTTATTAAATAACCATGTTCTGGGCACTGTTTCAAATCCTTCAGAATTTACTACTTACAACACGAGATGGGCATAATTACCAGTTCCACCCATCTTGAAGATGAGAAAACTGAACCTGAGAGAAATCTAGTTAATTTGCTTATAGTCCCTACTGTGGTAAATGTTGGAGCCGGGACTTGAGTCTGGGGTCAGTCTGATTCCAGAGCCTGTGCTCTAAGGCATCAAGTTCTTCTGAATTAACAGGAAAGGGTTAGGGAAATAAAGGGTGGAGAGTGGAGGGATGGTAAGTCTGATTTAGAAATGATATGTGCTATAAAATAACTTTATTTAGACTTAGATAAATTTGGTATTTAACTCCTCTTATCACCCAAAAAATAACATCTGGAGAGACTCATTTCAAAAATGGGGATATTAGTAACTATCATGCCATGTTATCAAGAAGATTAAAAGATCCAATGCTAATATAGTGCCCGTGACAAGGTATAGACTTGTTAACCCCTGAGTTACCATAAACTATTTTTACTATTAGAACAGCTTGCATAATTAAAAAAACAAAAAACAACCAGAAATCAACTATAAATTGTTCATAGGCTGGCAGAGAACATAACTGGTGACCTCTCTCTGAAGCTTCTAGTACTCAGTCTAAGGCAAATTTGAACAATGATAATTACGTAGAGCCGAGGAAAATTTCATTGTTTTATTGACTAAAACTTAAACACTCTAGAGCTTAAATTTATTCACTCCTAACGAGTGGTCTCTGAAGTTCAAGTAAGATGTGTATCTATTAATCTATCTATCTACGTATCTTGATGTTTATGGGGTTCTGATTCTAGTCATGACTGAAAGGCAGCATTTCAAAAAAAAACCCTCACCAACACTTAGCAGTCCCAGGTACATTTAGGAGGTACAAAGTAGTCTTTGTAAATTATTATGGTGTGATGGTGCACCTTTCCTTTATCTTATTTATTTAACTGGCTTAATTCTGTTCCAGATGCCAGGAAGCTTCACATTAAACTCCCATGTTAGACAGCAGATCATCAAATAATTGGCTGTTAACAATTGTTTGCTCTTCCAAGTATCTCCAACTAGTATGTAGAATGAATGGTGGCTTATGAAAGTAAGCTAGGTCACTGAGCCACAGTCACTACACATCCAGGGATATATCCGATCAACACATGGTTTTTATAGGATAATTGCATTGTACTATCTTCCACTCTTTTTTTCTAAACTGGTTCCCTAAATACACTCCAGGCCAAGATTAATGCATTTAAGCTGCTAGAACTTTCCCATGCCATTTCCTTGTTCAAAATTAAGTGTCTAACTGAAGTCCATCTAGAAAATGAAACCCTCCTTACCATCTTTACAGCAAGTGACTTAGTTGTCCGAACAACAGAAAAATCTTCTGTATTCTGTATGTATTTACAAATATTTTATATTTAGTATAAACTATCTTCGATTATGAATTGTAGGCTGGGGATTCTGGCTCACACCTGTAATGTCAGCACTTTGGGCAGCTAAGGCCGGTGGTGGATCACTTGAGGTCAGGAGTTCAAGACCAACCTGGTTAACATGGTAAAATCCCATCCCTACTAAAAATACAAAAATTAGTTGGGAGTGGAGGTATGCACTTGTAGACCTACCTACCTTGGAGGCTGAGGCAGGAGAATCACTTGAACCTGGGAGTTGGAGGTTGCAGTGAGCTGAAATCATGCCACTGCACTTCTAGCCTGGACAACAGAGATTGTTTCAAAAAAAATTATGAATTGCATCTTTTTGATTTTGTACATGAATATGCCATATCTTTCCAATTAGATTTCATTCTTTTTGGGGAAGAGAATTTTTATACTTTTTTACAACCATGAAATAACTCAGTGCTTAATTTTGTTGCTTTTTAAGTTTTCGTGGGTACACGATAGTTGTATATATTTCTGGGGTACATGAGATACTTTGCTATAGGCATAATACATATGGAAAATGGGGTATCAATCCCCTCAGGCATCAATCACCTCAAGAACACAATTGTATTCTTTTAGTTGTTTTTAAATGTATAATTAAATAATTTTGACTACAGTCACTGTTGGTTTTATTTATTTCGAGGCAGAGTTTCTTTCTGTCACTCAGGCTAAGTGCAACTGCACAATCAGCTCACTGCGACCTCCCACCTCCCAGGTTTAAGTGATTCTTGTGCCTCAGCCTCCCAAGCAGCTTGGATTACAAGCATTTGCCACCAGGCTCAGCTAATTTTTGTGTTTTTGATAGAGACAGAGTTTTGCCATATTGACCAGGCTGGTCTCAACCTCCTGGCCTGAAGTGATCTGCTCACCTCAGCCTCCCCAAGTGCTGAGATTACAGGCATGAGTCACCGTGACCAGCCTGCAATCAAAGCATCTGTAACTCATCTGAACGGTTCCTTCATAGGTATTTTGGTTGGAGTTCTTTGGTTGAGACAGAAACTGACTCAACTGAAGAAAAAGCTGATGGAAAGACATGAAGAGTGCAGTCTGACTTACAGATAGGTACCTCCAGGAAGATTAATCTTAATACCCAGTTTTATCATTTTCTGTTCTTGTGCTACTCACTCAATATTTAAATTTTTATGACCCAGATTGTGATGGATCTATTTTTGGCCATTTGGGTATTCCCTTGATTTCCAGTTCCACAGAGATGACATTCCTCCAATGAGATCCTTAAAAACAGAGAGTTACCCAGAAAAGTTGGGTTAGATCCTGGAGGGATACTGAGATAATCTAGCCTAGCTATGGTGACTCCATTTTAAGCAATCCTGTTGGCTCCATTTTAACCACCCTGAGCTATGTAGAGCACTTTGTTCCTGAAACTTTGTAGTTATTTTGTAAACTGTTTTTCTGAGAGAACACCTGGTATTTTGTAAACTGTTTTTGAGAAACAGAGCCCACTGGCCCATACATCCTGTACCTGCAGCTGTGTAACTGCCTACCCCACATCCTGCTTGACAACTTTAAATAGAATCTTTGTTGTTAGGACACCCCCCGCCCCCGCCCGGCGGTTTCTGGGTCTGTTACACTTTGATTTCCACCCCCTGACCCTGAAAAGGTATAAAAATGTTGACTGCCTTTTGTTGGGGCTGAGAGGTTTGAATAACAGCTGACTCTCAGACGCTGCCATTAAACAGACTCTCAACAAACTCAGAGTGTGGTGCTTCTGTTTTAAACTTGCTTTGGGTACAATATGAACAGCAGATGAGTCCTACAACTTACTTCACAAACAGGGATGCTAAATTTGTCTACCTAAAGATGATAATTCTGAGTTAAAGAAAAATGCCAATAGCTCACACACACAGCTAGACATGCAAACGTCCTTTGGAAACCAGACAGCCGAATCCCGGATCTGAAGTTCCTACTAGATTAATCACATTGAATATTTATATGCTGATTTCTTAATAAGAATTGGATCTGTATTTATTTAGAATGAGTGGACCTGTTAAATAACCTTGGACAAGTTATTTAACATTTTTGAATGCAGCTCTGTAGTTTTTGAAATAGGGATGATACCAATATACTTAAATTGTTATAAAGATTAAGTAAACGAATACTCAGTGTATAATATAATGTACTATGCTATAACAATTTTTCAACTGTTGTTAGCTGCAACCATTATTATTTTCAAGGTTGCAGATTCAGTTGATCAGTTCATCCAGTATTTTTATATCTGAACACCTTTATAATTGGCTTATTTGCATTCAAATTAAAGACACACTTAACCAGTGATCCCATTTGAAGACTACTCCTCTTGAACTTTACTTTTCTTAAAACCAAAACTTAAGGAATCATACATTTAATAAATATTTCTTGTAGTGCTCAAGGCTTTTTTCATTTTAATACAGAGAACTACAGAAAATATTAATTTCAGACAGTTTAAGTGATATTAGAGAAACTAACAATAATCAGTTAGGGGTCTGAGAGCAGAGAAGATAGGTATGGTTAGATCTAGCTTTATGAAGACCCATCAATGCAAAAATTAAAAATGTTCTGAACATAAAACAGAAAAATCAGGTAAATCGAAGGTTATGTTAGTAAATATTTGAGGGAGTGAGGGGAGTGGAGAAGAACACACTTTGGTAACACATATAGTTCAGATGGTAGAGATCTGAAGTTATAAAGCCTTAACATTCATGGTAGGGAGGTACACTTCAATTTAAGCAAATGCTGAACAAAAAGGTTTAAATTGACCATTTAAGACAATTTAAAGGTTGAAATTGTCTCATTTTCTTTCAGGTTATCCTAGAATGGCCAGAAGTTTGATTTATTTACTTTATTCCCAAATAATCAAATTGGAAAATTTGCTCAGTTTTATAACTTCAGAATCCTTATTCTGGCTTATGGAAATAGGAAATAAAATAGGAACACGAAAGAAATAAGAATGTATATTTTTTCTCTGTGTACAATGTATGCTGTTTAGGATTTCAGTATGTGTCACTGTGTAATGAGAAGCCTTTTGGATATAATGTGATCTGAAGTACTGGAGAGATATTAGAGAAAATAATATATATATATTAGAGCCAAACCAATCTTTACAAAAGTTGTTCTCTTTTTGACTATGACATTATTGGCTGAATCCTAGGCCATGGAAGATGCCAGGCGGTCTCCAAGATATTTTGAATCCAAATGCCTTGTCATTTTCTAAGATAAATGGAAATTCTAATTAACTCTAAAATTCAAATGTATGTAAATATATCATGGTTGTTAGGGTCACAGCAAGTCAAGCCCATAGACCTCCCTCCCCATTCTCTCCTGCTAAGCCAAGCTCATAACAAAAACAGCCTCAAGCCTTGTAAACAGAGCACCTATGTTCCGGAATGCGGTCAAACCTGGTTCTTGAACATCCAGTATGTTAACCCAATTAAGCAGAATGCCGCCCCTGAGAACCAAGATGCTGTTTTTCTTAGAAAAGCATCCAGCTACCTGCAACCCCCCTTTTTAACCCTCATAGTCTGTAAGCCAGGCTGCTGCCTTCACTGCCTGTGGCGAGGCAACCATCGTGGCAGGTTGAAATAAACTTGCTAAACCTCACCCTGGGTCTGCCTCTCCATCCTTTAGGTCAACCTTACGTTTTGGTGCCAAAACCCAGGATGGGAGTAGGTGCTGGCCATCTTTCTCTCTCTCTCCCTGCTCCTGTGGCAAGCCCCACAATCCTCAACCCCTTTCCAGACCTCCATTGCCAACTGCAGTTATCTCCATCCAAATCATCACCTCCCAGCTGGTAAGTTAGAGGTTTTCCTCCATCTGGGTTTCTCAACTGACCGTTTTCTGTCTCAAAGTCTCAGTGCTGGGCCAAGGACACCCTTGCGGCCCCAGGGGCCTCAGTCCTGTTGTCTTGGAGATGCCTAATTTGACAGCGACTGTTCCAAATGCACTGTCTTAGGTAAAGGTAACAGGGCAGAGGACACTCTTGTCTTTCTCCTCTTCTGGCCTTTTACCACGGGGTCTATCCAGTCCATTCTGTCTAAAATTACTCCCTTAGGATTTCTCCTCCAGAATTTGGACACCCTTCATCTCCTGTCTGAAGTCAGGTCCAAAAGATTAATTTTCTACTGTAATACGGCCTGGCCCAATATAAATAAGATAATGACTTTCAGTGGCCCAAAGTGGTACTTTCAACATTCTCTGGGACCCTGACAATTTCTGCCACTGCAATGTTAAATGGTCTGAGGTTCCCTATGTTCAGGCTTTTTTTTTTAATTGTACTTTCGGATCTGGGGTACGTAGGCAGATCATGCAGGATTGTTGCATAGGTACATACATGGCAAGGTGGTTTGCTGCCTTCATCCCCCATCACCTATATCTAGTATTTCTCCCCTTGTTATCCCTCCTCACCCTCCCCACCGCCCCCCGCTGTCCCTCCCCTAGCCCTTACTAACTGACCGCAGTATGTGATGCTCCCCTCCCTGTGTCCATGTGTTCTAATTGTTCAACACCCACCTATGAGTGATAATATGTTTGGTTTTCTGTTCTTGTGTCAGTCTGCTGAGAATGATGATTTGCAGATTCATCCATGGCCCTGTGAAGGACACGAATTCATCATTTTTTTCTGGCTGTGTAGTATTCCATGTGTATATGTGCCATATTTTCTTTATCCATTCTATCGCTGATGGACATTTGGGTTGGGTCCAGTTCTTTTTTATTGTAAACAGTGCTGCAATGAACATACATGTGCGTGTGTCTTTATAAAAGAACAATTTATCATTCTTTGGGTATATACCCAGTAATGGGATTGCTGGGTCAAATGGTATTTCTATTTCTGGGTCCTTGAGGAATTGCCACACTGTCTTCCACAATGGTTGCACTAATTTACACTCCCACCAACAGTGTAAAAGTGTTCCTATTTCTCCACATCCTCTCCAGCATCTGTTGTCTCCAGATTTTTTAATGATCACCATTCTAACTGGCGTGAGATGGTATCTCAATGTGGTTTTGATTTGCACTTCTCTAATGACCAGTGATG
>CAUYQU010096236.1:0-30392 GCA_963574635.1 Cheracebus regulus
CCACACCCACCACCCCCCCCACACAACCCTTCTATTCTTTTTTTTTGGCCGCGCGCGGGGGCGGGGCCCGCCCCCCGGCCCCCCGGCGGGGGGGGGGGGGGGGGGGGGCGCCCCCCCCAACCGCTGGAGTCCAGGCTGTAGCCAGCCTGAGCCACTGCACTGTAGCCTAGTAGGCAAGACCGTCTCAAAATAAAATTTAAACATAAAAACTTAAGAGAAAAAAGTGGGTTTAAGGATTCATTAAGAGAAATGGGAGAAGAACACAGCGAGGCTCAGTTTAAAATTCTCAAGGCTCTATCCAGAAACAATAAATAATGCGGCTCATCTTTGAACAACATTAGTTATAGCTTCTGCAGTTAACTCTATGGCCACATATAAATTCTCAAATTACATTCAAGAGAGCGGCTGTTTATTTAGAGTAACCGTAACATTTTGAAGTTAAAAAAAAAAAGGTAGGTAAGCACTATTTCTCAAAGACAAGTTCAGATAATAACCGTATTTAAACGCTTAACATAATCAACTCCATTTTTCAAGAGTTGGGAACGGAATTTAACTTCTGTAGGAAATGTCTACCAAGAAGAAACAACTCCAGTCCCTAAGAAAAGATCTTCTGCTAGGAAACTATTTCCAAGCCCTCGGGAAAAAAAATACAGAGCCTTAGCTTCCATTCGGCCTTAACGGCATCAGGAAGAAGATGCCAAACGTTTAACAGAAAAAGATATTTTATGACCCTCATTTTAAAAAGCAAGAAAGAAAAGCTTGATTTCTGACCTGAATTTCATGCAGATGAAAAGGAACACTGCACTGGGGAAACGGGAGCGGGGGGAGGGGGCGCCCACATGTAAGGCGCACACGGCCCACCTGGGAGCCCTTCTAATTAAAAAATTCTAGACATGCCAAACATATCTCTACACTCGTCAGGCAAAGGCCTTTCAGTTTTCAGTATAAGAGACTTCTGCCGGATTCCTTCAGAAAAACCAAGGATTTAGGAAAACACTTGTTATGCAAACAAACAGCCCACTTAACACTGAGCTGCGGCCGTCCAAAGCGGCTGAGTGTCCACGAGGAGGCCGTCCGGGCGCGCAGTGATTCGGGCCTTCTCGGCCAGCTCCGCCAGGGACGCCCCGCCAGGGACGCGAGCACCCGGCGTGGACCTCCGCCGCCCGGGCCCACGACGCCCACGCTGCGGGGTGCGCGCCCCGCGTCCCCGCTCTCCTGGGACTGCGTCCCCAACCAAGTAACACGCGTGGGGGGCACTGGGGCCCCCCGCCAGCGGCGAGGACCCCGGCAGCCCTGGCCAGTAACGCGGGGAGGGGGTCCACGCGGACCACAGCGGCAACTCGGCCCCGGACCAGCCTCGGGTCAAGTTCTCCCACTTCGCACTCGGGCACCTAGCGGGCCGCACCCCGGAGCCACGCAGCCCCAACCTCACCTGCGCGCCCACCCTCGCCCTCCACCTGCGCTTCCAGGGCCTCACCTGCGCGCCCCCGGCCTACCTGCACCCCCCACCTGCGCGCCCCCTCTCACCTGCGCCTGGGCGGCGGAGGCCGCCGGCGGTCCCCCCCGCAGGCCGTCCTCCTCCTCGGGGGGCTCGTCCAGCAGCACCCGGCCCCGGCCCAGCTTCCACATGCTCGGGCGGGCTCCGGCGTCTCGGCGTCCGTGCGTCCGTGCGTCGGGCTGTGGGTCCGCGTCCCTCCCGGCCGCCGGACGCTCTGCCTGCGGCTCCTGCGGGACGCGGGCCCAGTGGGCCGGGCGGGGCCAGGCGGCGGGCGGGGCGCCCCCAGAACCAGGCCCGCCCCAAACCCGCCCCAGAACCAGGCCCGCCCCCAGCTCCCCGCTCCCCGAACCAGACCCGCCCCCAAACCCTCCCCAGGACCAGGCCCGCCCCCGAGCCCTCCCAAGAACAAGTCCCGCCCCCAAGCCCTCCCAGGACCAGGCCCGCCCCCAACCCCCGCTCCCCGAACAAGACCCGCTCCCAAGCCCTCCCCGGAACCAGTCCCGCCCCAAAACCCTCCCCAGGACCAGACCCGCCCCCAAACCGTCCCCAGAACCAGGCCCGCCCCCGAGCCCTCCCCAGAATGAGACCCGCCCCAAACCCTCTCCAGCCTGGCTCATCCCCAAACTGTCCCCAGAACCAGACCCGCCCCAGACTCTCCCAGAAGCAGGCCCGCCCCCTCAAGCCCTCCCCAGAACCAGGCCCGCCCCCAAATCATCCCCAGGACCAGGCCCGCCCCCAACCCCGCCCCCAAGCAGACCCGCCCTCCCCAGAACCAGGACCGTCCTAAACCATCCCCAGGACCAGCCCCGCCCCCAATTTCGACCCGGCTCCGAATCCGGTCCCCCGGGGCAGGTCCACCAGGCCCCTCCTCCCAGTGTGGTCCCCGCCACCGCCCCGGCAGGACCCTCACCTCTCACTGCTCTTCTGAATGACGTCCTCACCTCAGGCTACCCCGTCACCTGGTTCCCACGACCTTGGCCCCCACCCACCCGCCCCTCGCTGCTTCCTCACCCGGGAACCCCCACCCTGCGCCCTCACCAAGCCCCTGGCCCTGCCCTCTCCCGGGTCCCCCGGAGCCCTCGCCCGGACCCCCGGATGCCCTCCTCCCCGCTCCCCAACCCCTACCCTGGCCGGAGGGCGTGGCCACGTCCGCTGGGTCACCACGACAACGGTCGAGCGGCGCAGTGCGCCTGCGCGCCCCTGGCGCTCAGGCCGCGGCGAGGCTGAGGGAAAGCCCGGGTCGCAGGGTCCTCCGAGCGGCGCCGCTACCCCGGCGCCTCAGGGCGTTCTTCCGAGCTAGGGCGCCGAGCCCCCGGGGCATCCAGGACCCGTCCCCGCCGGCGCCCGAGGTCGCGGGATCACGGGGGGCGCCAAGAGGAGGCCGCGCCCGGCCCGGATGGGCGGTGGGGCCTGGGGCGGCGCGGGTCCGGGACGGTGGGGGCGGGGCGGGGATCGGGCCCGGGTCCTGGAGCATGTTTTCCCGCGTGGCTGTGGCTTTGTCAGAGTCAGGAGCGGGACAGGCGCCCACAGATTCCCGCGGACAGAGCCGCTGGTTCCAGGGCCGAAAGGAGCCGGCGAGGCGACCCCGAGGCCGGACGGAGCCGTGGGGACGGGGCTTCTGGACGTCGGGATCTCCTGGCCTCCGCGGCGAGTTCGCTTTTCCCGCGTTGCGCTTCGTGGCGCTTCTTTCTCACACCAAATATGTACTCGTGTGTTGGGTCACGGAAACGCGCGTTCTAAAGGATCCAGAACTGAACTCCCGAGAAAACTCCGCAGGCTTCGTAACTACGGAAGCAACGAAATACACCTGAGTTTTCCAGAGGTGATGAGCAGCAAAGCTTTTACGATGAAAAGGGCTCTGAATTGTCTCAAGGAGATGCGGGCCGGGATCCCGGAGAACCGAGGGGGTAGCGCCCGAGCCCAAGGGACCTCGGGGACCTCGGCCCGGCGCGGAGGGCACAGGGAAGGCGGGGGCTGGGGCTGCCGGGGACCCGTCAGCCGAGTGGGAAGAACCTAAGGATACTGACCTAACTGTACAGTCACCCAGACCGGAGGGCAGCACCCCACTCACGCCCCCTCCCAGTGACCGCTGAACCCACCAGCCACAAACATCACGAATAGAATAAAATCACTGGAGCCTGCTAAGGACCACGCCACCCAGGACAAACTAAATTTGAGAGCTGCTTTTCACGCAAATATTAAGAATGTTAAAAAATGTATATATGCTCCTTTTTCAAACAAGGCCTACTAGGCCTGGCCTCCTGGGCTAGAAGGCTTAGAAAATTGCAAATGCGAGATGGCAAGGTGTGGCTCCGGGGGTGCTGTCAAAATAAACACCCCGCAAGAACAAACTGATGAAAGTCAGAGGCTGTCAGAGGATGAAAACAAAGCCAGGACCCAAACACAGCCCATTCAGAGACGCTACAAATAAAACAGAAAACCAGGTCAGAACACTTGGACACATAACACAAATCCCCCTGGCTAATGAGAAGGAACACACGGCTTATACCCAGACAGCTGGCTTCCTCTCAGTCTAGCAACATCCTCTCCATGAATTGTCGTTACACTGAGCCCCTGCAAATCCACGACAATCTGGAAGAAGGCGAGGCTTGCTAAATCAAAAAGCTAACTTGTTGAATCGTTTAAACATTTAGCTTTCGTCTGCAGAAGAGCACAGCTGGTCAGGATATCTACAATTAAAAGGCCTGACACAAATGACAGGAAAGGGGGTTGGGCTGGAGAGAAACGCCCGTGAAAGGGCTGTTACAGGGCAGCAGGCATCTCTGGGATTCTCAGAAGAACCTCCCCCTGAGTTCTGTGAATTTGACCCAGTTCATCGATTAGCTCCTCTATGAGTTTTATATAATTAAATCACGCTATTATTAAAGTCCATAAGAGGCATACTTTACACAATCCAGTGTCATAAAAATACAATTGTTACCAGTAAAAATCCGTTTTGTGATCGAGAAAGTCTTGGTCAAACAATCTTTTGATTTACTGAGGGCTCGGTTGGAGGGAGCTATTAATTTTAGACTGAATTGTCCTTATTGGCTAATTTGGCCCCTGAAAATTCACTGGTACAGAAACTCTAGTTTTTTACTTACTAAAGATCAAGTGTGTCATCTCTCTCTGAATTCAAAATGCATAAGACTCAACTTAGTGAGATTTTTGCTCTGACAAAATTAATTTTAAATAGAAGTAGGGTTTGGGGTACCATATAGAACTTTCTAGCAACCAAAGCTGTTTAAAAACCTTAAGTTTCTTATTTATGGAGGTGATTAGGCAGAGGCTGGTTCTGAAGACAGTTGTATCCTCCTTCCTCTTTTTTAGAAAATGAATACACGTTTCACATATTTTGGGGTACATGTGATATTTTGTTACAAGCATGGAATATATAATGATCAAGCTAGGATATTTGGGTTATATACCAATTTGAGTATTTTTCATTTCTATGTGTTGGTAACATTTCAAGTTTTCCTTTCTGGCTATTTTGAACTATACAATACATTGTTGCTAACTATAGTCACCCTACTCTGCTATCAAACATTATCTTCTAGCTGCATGTTTGTACTCATTAACCAACCTCACTTCATTTCTCCCCCAACATACACAACCTTCCCAGCCTCTGGTAACTACCATTCTACTCTACCTCCATGTCAGGATTTTTTAGCTCCCACATGTAAGTGAGAACATGCCCTATTCATCTATGCCTGATTTATTTCACTTAACATAATGATCTCCAGTTCCATGCATGTTGCTGCAAATGACAGGATATGATTCCGGTTTATGACCGAATACTATTCCATTCTGTATATGCACCACATTTTCTTTGTCTATTCGTCTGTTAATGGACACTTACATTGACTCCATATCTTTACTATTGTGAATAATGCTTCAATAAACGGGTGTGCAAATGTCCCTTTAACATAGTAATTTCCTTTCCTTTGGGTAAATACCCAATAGTGGGATGGCTGGATCATGTGGTAGTTTATTTTTAGTGGGTTTGCTTGTTTGTGGAATCTCTGTATTGTTTTCCATAGTGGTGGTACTACTTTATATTCTCACCAACAGCGTATAAGCATTCCATTTTCTCCACATCCATGCCAGTATCTGTTATTTCTTGTCTTTTTAGTAATAGCCAATCTAACTGGGGTAAGATGGTATCTCACTGTGGTTTTGATTTGCATTTCCCAGATAATTGGTGATGTTGAGCAGTTTTTCACATACTTTTTGGCCATTTGTGTGTCTTCTTTTGAGAAATATCTATTCATGTCCTTCGCCTACTTTGCAATGGGATTATTGTTATTTTTTTACTGTTAAGTAGTTTTAGTTCCTTACATATTCTGGATATTAGTTCCTTATCAGATCAATTGTTTGCAGTATTTTCTACCATTCAACAGGTTGTTTCTTCACTCTGTTGACTGTTTCCTTTGCTGTACAGGAGCTTTTTAGTTTAGTACCACTTGCCTATTTGTGGTTTTATTGCCTGTGCTATTGAGGTCTTAGCCATAAAATCTTCACCTAGACCAATGCTCTGAAGTGTTTTTCCTGCATTTTCTTCTAGGAGTTTTACAGTTTCAGGTCTTACATTTAAGTCTTTATCCATCTTGAGTTAATTTTTGTATTTTGGGAGAGATAGGGGTCCAGTTTGAATCTTCTCCGTATGAATATCCTGTTTTCTTAGCACCATATATTGAAGAGTATGTCCACTCCCCAGTGTCTGTTCTTGCTGCCTTTATCAAAAATTATTTGCCTGTAAATACGTAGATTTATTTCTGAGCTCTATTTTGTGCCATTGGTGTTTGTGTATGTTTTTATAACAGTTCCAATCTATTTTGGTTACTATAGCCTTGTAATATATTTTGTAATATATTAGTGTGATGACTCCTAATTTATTCTTTTTTACTCAGGATTGCTTTAGATATCGGGGCTCTTTTTTGTTTCCATATGAATTTTAGGATTTTTTTCTGTGAAAAATTATATTGATATTTTGATAGGGTTTTCATTGAATTTGTAGATTGCTTTGGACAGTATGGTCATTTTAACAATATTCTTCCAATTCACAAGCATGGGATGTCTTTCCATTTGTTATACATAAATTTTCATTGCTGCAAAAGAAGTAGAACTCTAATATACATTTCTTCAGCAAAGCAATTTACTTCTATGGAAGTGTACGGCTTACAGATGGAACAATGGTGAGTGCACACCTGGACAAGGAGAAGGCGTACTTATGCCTGATGGAGGTCGCCCCTATTGCCATGTCATTCCCCTATTGGCTAGGGTTAGACCCCCACAGTCTAGTCTAATTCTGATTGGCTATTTTAAAGGGAGAAGGGGTATGAGCCAGAGTGGTGGGGTGGGTAGTTTGGCGGTAAGGACAGTTACAGGCAGGTCAGAGCAGGTAACCGGGGGTCAAAGCAGGTGACCAGAGTAGGTGACTGGAGCAGATGACCAGGATGAGTCAGGATGGGGCAGGGGACTGGGAGAACAGATGTGAACTAGTGACTAGAACTGGTGGAAAAAGGTTGTTTATTGAAACTACAAGGAAGTTAAGCTTTAAAATGGAGAATTAAAGAATAAGAGAGCTGAACATATTAACATACTGATTCTTTGAAGAGAAACTTGGCGTTCACTATATCTAACACATTTGTTTGTGTCCTTTTCAATTTCTTTTATCATTGTATTATAGTTTTCCTTGTAGAGGTTTTTCACCTCCTTGGTTAAATTTATTCCTAGCTTTGTTCTATTTGTTTGTTGTAGCTATATAAATGGGATTGCCTTTTTTCTTTCTCAGCTAGTTCATTACTGGTATATAGAAATACTACTGATTTTTTAATGTTGATTTTGTATTCTGCAATATAACTGAATTTATCAGATGTAAGTATATTCTGGTTTTTCTTTAGGTTTTTCTAATATACAATTATGATATAAGAGCATGTTATCTGTAAAGAGTGAAAATTTGACTTCTTCTTTTCCAATTTTGATTCATTTTATTTCTTTCTTTTGCCTGATTGCTCTGGTTAGGACTTTCAGTACAATGTTAAACAGGAATGGTAGAAGTGGTTATTCCTGTCTTGTTCCAATTCTTAAGGGAAAGGCTTTCTGTTTTTCCTCATTCACTATGATGTTAGGTGTGGGTTTGTCACATGACCTTTATTATATTGAGGTATATTCTTTCAGTGCCTACTTTGTTGGGAGTTTTTTTAATCATAAAGGGATGTTAAATTTTATCAAATACTTTTCCACATCTATTATCATACGGTTTTTGTCTTTCATTCTGTTGATGAGATGTATCACCTTTACTGGTTTATGTATGTTAAGCCATTCTTGCATCTCTGAGAGCAATTCCATTTGATTAATGTGTATCATCTTTTTGATGTGCTGTTGGATACATTTTGGTAGTATTTTGTTGAGAAGTTTTACTTCTATGTTTATCAAAGATATTTTTAAAAAAAAAAAGAGAAAAGGAGAAAGAAAGAAACAGCAAAAGAAAGAAAAAAAGAATGAAAGAGAGAAAGAAAGAGGAGGAGAAAGAGGGAGAGACAATGGGATTCTTGTTTTATTGCCCAGGCTAGAATACAGTCTAAAAATGGGTATTAAAAACCTCTTTTATGCCAATAATTATGGAGACAGGAAGGAATAGGGGATGAAAATAACAAATAAGCAGCCAACCAATATTTTATTTAAACCTGTGAAATGCTATGCAATTGCTGGGGAGTGATCTACTTCCAGTTATGTGATCACTTTTAAAATAGGTATAATGTGATACTGAGAAAAATGTATGTTTTGTGGATTTGTGGATCCTGCTAAGGAGCTACTTATGATAGCTGATGGTACTCTTCAGGTAATATTTTGTCAATTCCTACCAAATCTCAATTGTTTAATGTCATAGATCATATCTTACTCACTTCAGTATACCACTTACCTGTTTTGGAATGAGTTGCTAACTTAATGAGCTAATATCCATCGAAGGACACATTTCCCATTCTGTTCCCTATTATGAATCACAACAAGCTCAGCTGATAACATTAATAATGGTTCTATTTGTCCTGAACTGTTGATCTGAGATCTGATTGGTGTTTCAGTCATGCTACTGACTTCCTAATAGATTAAGATAATGCTCTCAAGCTCCCAATATTGTCTAATTATGTTCTAATAAGAAGCCTATCATTTTTATCTTTCCCTTGAGTTCTCAGTTAATAGTCAATCAATTCTTTACTCATTACATTCTAAAAAGCCTAGTCTAAAACCCACACAGACTTGATGCTTTACATTCAAGCTATGCTATATATGTAGGGGCTTGGAAGATTTTCTACTGACCAAGATGATTTTCAAGCCATCATTTGAATACCTAACATCAAAAATGACTGTCCCTATTTAAAAAGGAATTCAAATAGCTTTATCTTGAATAAATCAGTGGCTTGGTATTACCCAGGTTTCATTTTCTATGCCATGACCTGGTTAATTTAACATTGATTTAGCAAGCTGAGTAAATATACATTGATTTTTAGGGAATGATATTTGATTACTTAGGTCTATATATGGCTTATTCCTATTAGTCATTATAGAGAGAAACTAGGAAACAGAATTTAAGGAATGTTATATTTAATAGAGAATCACTGGTCATGTAATATGTGTGGACAAAGTGACCTAGTTATCAAAGATACATCAAGTGAGGTGGAACTTGAAAGTAATGAACTCAAGCATCACAGCCAAGGTCAATCTTAGAGATAAGATGACAGAAAAAAACTTTATTGTCAGTACCTAGATCCTTTCTTCCAATTTCTAGTCTACTTGTAAGAGCACGATAACATTTCTGATAAAGTATCTGGTTGGAAAGTATAATATACCACTATGATAATATGGTCTAATTAAAGCACTCAACTTGGGAGGGCCACCCACAACTGGCATCTGGAGGAGGGCCACAGTGGGTGCCAAAGGATCTGGAAACTGTGTTGAGGTGGAATAGTTTATGCAACTGGCATGTTTTGCCAAGAATATAAAACACTCAACTTTTACTTCCAACATGGCCAGGTAGCACATATTGTATCTGATCTTTCTGTAGATAACAACCATAAACTCTGGACAAAATGCAAAAACAACACAAAGCAAGCCAAAAATGACTTACCTACAGTGGAATAAACAAAAAGTCAGAACCTGCAAGAGAGTCACTTGGAAGAAGAGAACAACACAGTGTGAGTCACTCATTTTTAAAGTTTTTATTTTTATTTTTATTTTTTTATTATTATTATTATTTTTCATTTTTAAAGTTTTTAGCCTGAGGACAGTTCACAGTCAGAACCATGTCTTTCTCTAATCATATTATTCTTATGCTCAAATAAACTCAAAACTTTAAAAAATATTATTCAAATCCCTTCATGTCGAGGCCTGACTTTACAGCTTTGTACGCCTTTCATTCACCAGTTCTCCCAAGGTTCTGGGCTCCTATATAAGGCCAACCCCTTGTCTTGGGCACTGGAAGCCATCTCCACTTGCAGCTCAAGAACATGACTCCTCAGGTTGGCCCCTTTCTTGTCTGCCTCACTCCTTTTTAACTCCAAATTCTGTAATTCCTCCAGTTACTGCTCCAGTTCTTGGATATTCTTTATACCAGAAACTTTCAAGAGTTATTAATAGTCTTCCCTTTCAATCTCCCTTGAACTTATACCAATTATGCTTTTTCTTTCCTATCCACTACTGAAACTGCTCTAAGGTCACTAATGACTTACCAGTTGCTCAATTTAGTGGTAAATTCATTGTGCCCTTCCTACTTGAACTAACAATAACATTTTTCACATCTGATCACAGACTCCTCCTTAAAACACCTTATTCTCTTGTCCCCTGGGATGCCATATTCTCCTAAGTCCCATTTTCCTCAATAGCTGTCCCTTCTCTTTCTTCTTTACTGGATTCTCCTTAGCTTCTTGATCTCTAATCATTGTAATCCTTGAGAGTCATTTCTAAGAAATGTCCTCCTTCTACATTACCTTTCTAGAGGATCTCATTTTAATCCTGAAGTTTTAAATATCATCAATATAATTAAGAGTCATACATTTATTATCTCTAGCCCTGATCTCTTCCCTATAAGTCCAGTCTATTATAACCAACTCAGTATCCCCTACTTAGCATCTCCAACTTGAATGACAAATGAATGTCTCAAACTTTACATATCATAAACTGAATTCTTGATTCCAACCATATCTCCACCTTGCTGCCAAACTTGCTCCTCTTATGATCTTCCCCATCTCTATCAGCAACAATTCTTTCTTCTGATACTCAGGTCCAACATCTTGGCATAATTTTAAAATTCACTCTTTCATACTTCAATATCCAATTAATCAGCAAAAACCTGTTAGCTCTACCCTCAAAATATATTCAAAATCCGACTACTTCTTGCCATCCCCCTAGTCTGAACTTCCTTATCCACAAACACTGGTTCACAATAAGCAAGACTTTCAATAAATACCATCTACCTTCACTAAGACATAAGAGCAATGTCTTCTACAGAGTAGCTGGCATGCAAGAAATGTTGATTAAAAAGCCACAGTGGAGGAAGCACCATATTAGAAATCCAGAGAACCTAAGTCTCCATTCTGACAGATCCACGTGACTCATGCAACCAACTTCATTTCCCTTTGGTCATATCTCTAGCATTGTATTTGTTCACTTAATGGATTGCATTCTATTCATTTATACCTGGGTCTCTTCCTCACACACAGTCCTCTAAGGTCAGGGATCACTATTTCTTTCTGATAGGACTCAAGTTGGTAGTTCATAAGCATTTGCTGGAATAGAAGTTGTTCTGGAGGGTTTTATTTGGATTGGGTGAGGAGTTTATAAAATTGGGACTTGATGATAAGAAACTAAAACTAAGATCACAGGAATATTGCAATAATCCAGATGAGAGATGATAGGAAAGCAAGCTATAGGGAGATTGGAGTGGAAATAAAGGAACTAATTGTGCAGATAAATTTCTATTAGACGTGATAAGAGTTGATAAGCATCTTAGTTGCAAGGAAAGAGTTACTAAGTATGCTAATGTTTCTGGCTTATGAAAGTATGTAGATGGAATTGTCATTAGTTGAGGTAGTAGAAGTAGAAGGATGAGGTCTGGGGAATGGAGGGATTTAAAAAATTAATGAAATCCATTTTAGGTATGTTTTATTGAAGTACTTTTAAGCACCAGCTTGAAAATAATAGTAAACTGGCAAAACAGGTGTGATGTGGGGCAGGAGAGGGAATGTGGTGACTGACGAAATCGATGGTAACTAAATATTGGGGGTGGATGAAACTGGCTAGAGAGTATATAAAGTGAAGAGATGGGGAAGTCCAGGCCTAAGTTCTGGAGAACACATGTTAGGGGGAAGGTAAAGGAAGTTGAGACAGCAGAGACAAAACAAGTGTGCTCAGTGAGTCAGGAAGGAGACCAAAACAAAATAAAAAACCAACAGAAATAAACTTTCAAGACGTAAGGTTAGCTGTGACCCCAAAAGCCCACAAAGAGACAAAATAGGATGAGGACAAAGAGGAGACCATTGAGAGTCTGTATTAGCCATTTCAGTTCTGTGGTCCAGAGAAAAACCAGATGGCAAATCACTGAAATGGGGAGAGAGGTTAAAATAGATGCATTCTTTCCAGAAGAATGTGGGGTGGGAAGGTGAGAGAGAGCAATAAAAATGGAGACAGGCTTCATATACACATTTTTGTAATGAGAGAGACTCAAGTGTGTTTTTAAGGTCCAAAGAAGAGAAACATACAATCGTTAAAATTATAGAGGTGGGGGAGGGAAAGTTGGTAGGGAGTTTCTTAGGAGGGAATTAGCTGATAAACAAAATTCCAGAGAAGGCAAAGCTCTCTAAAACATAGACTGAGGAATGAGCTCAGAAAGGAAAAGGGGAATATTATTCCCTCCCTCCCTCCCTCCCTTTCTTCTTTCCTTCCTTCCTTCCATCAACAAACATTTACTTAGCATCTATTGCCACACACTATTCCAGATGCTTAGGATAAATCCATGAAAAAGACAGACAAGAAAACCCCCCTTTATGATATTTATATTTTAGCAGGACTGGGGAGTGGGAGAGAACATGCAATAAAAAGGAATATATAAATCACATTTTATTAGAAGGTGACAATTTCCATAAAACAAGAATAGAGCATTGTAAAGGGGATTGAGAGTGTCAGGATGAGGGCTGGGTTGCAATTTTTAATAAATTTTTCAAACCTTATAGAGAAGGTAAGACTTGAAGGATTGAAGAGAGTAGCTATGTTTATATATTGGGCAAGAGGAAAGAATGGGCACAGACAACAATATATGTGGAAAAAGAGAGTTTTTTTGCATTTTTAGTATCAGAAAAATAAAATGATAAATTAGCTACAGAAGGAAAAAAATATTGGTGACATTTAGCAATGTTTACTGGTAGGAAAATCCAATAAAAACAATTACATTGTTTACCTGTGTTGTCAAATGGGTCATTTGGGTATTTCTAGTCTCAAAATATTTTAAGTATGCTAGCAGTGGATCGCTGAAAGGTCAGAGAAGCCCCATAGTTAATTAATAGAATCCTCTACCAGTTACACAAAAGAGAGACTAGGCCTGGAATTCAATCTTACTATGACAGATAACCGAGCAAGAAATTTCACAGCTAGCACACATACTTCTCTTTACTGAGTCATTCATCCAATCAGCAATAATTTATTATTAAACTTTATCTATTCAAAATATTCATGCACCTAGTCAATAAGGCCTCTATACTCACATATGAAGCAAATGTAAATCAATTACATACCACCTATGGAATTTCCATTTCAGATGAAGACACCAATCCCATCAAAGAAAAGTGTGTGCTAATGGGTAGGAAGTTTCTTAGATTTCATCAGATGAATAAAGGATGATTGAATATTTATGTCCACATTCTTACATGTTACTTCTTTTCAAGGGCCAGTAGAGTGTGGCTCCCAGTTGAACATGGCACTATTGTGGTCACACTAATACACACTCACAATATCTCACAATGAAGAACGCCAAAGATGAAAATGCGGCACTAAAAACAACTACAGAAGCCAGGAGGAATTTCCATTAACTATAAAACATGGTAGACACAAAGTAGTAGAAATGTAAGATGAACAAATCTAGACATTTAATGTACAACATGAGGACCATAATTAATAAAATTTTATGGTATTGGGGACTTTTCTTTAATAAGTACATTTTAACTGCTCTTGTCATAAAAAAGTAACTATGTGAGATGATATATTAATTTGTTTCACTATAGTAACCATTTTACTATCTATATATATACCATCACATCATGTTGTAAACCTCTAATATACACAATAACATTTATTTTTTAAAAAAGAAAACTGATAGAACCAGACTGACAATGCCATTTTGAGTTGCCAACTGTCTTGGAGAAGATAAAAAGATGTTGTGATTCTCTACCAACTGACTTCCAGAACAGAGATTCGAGCACAGAAAACAATTTCTAAAAATGATCTGTCAGTCCTTAGTTGCATTGCTCAAGTAGGCAGATCATTGACTGTCCCTCTTTCTATCTTTCTATATCCACTGAGAGTCAAAAAATAATCAGAGGAAGAATGAAGAGAGGAGGGGGATGGCTGTCATGCACTGACAGTGGCACAGTATAAGTTGAGATGAGCAGACCCTACAGTGAGGAGCTTTACTTGGGCATAGAAATTCCCTGGCAGAACATGCCCTGGCAATGATTTGTCCCTATAATTATAGCATCTCATGTACTGCATCTGTTCTGAGTGTCAGACAGCCAAGAATTGGAAGCAAGGGAAACTCCTACCTCAATACAGCCAAGATGCATTAAACAAATGCCTGCTCAACATGAGGAATTTGGCTGGATGCTGTCCACATCAATATCTCCTCTAAACTATAGATGTGACAAGGGGATCTGATGGGCACTCAAGTTGACAATGAGTAAAGCCAGGGAAATTCCACACACCTTGCCTTTTGACAAAAATGCAGTCTAGATGTTTCCTGCTTTGTTTGCATAAAAGACAAAAAAAGCTTTGAACACATGAAAATACATACAGAAATAAGGGTAAAGGAACATTTTCCTAAAGATTCAGAGTAATAGTGGGTAAGTGAAATTACTTATTCCAAAAAAAAAAGACAGCTATTTTAGAAAGCATGTGTTCCTAAAGGATCCAAGAAGCTGTTGTTCATATAAAGAAAAATTATAAGAAGCAAAAAGGCAAGGAGAAAATACAATAGGATGAGTTGCAAAGATGCTAAATTGAGATAAAGAAGGAGCTCAGTGCATTAAAAAAGAATACAAACAAATAAAATTTCATTAGATCATATCCTCACTGAAGGAAAGGAAAAATTTTGTTATAGATGTGAAAAAAAATCTTGGGGAAATGAGTCAAAGGCTAGGAATAGAAATATTCCTTTGTTTGGTAGACAGGGCATTGAAATAGAAAACTTAATGGAAATCAGAAAAGAGAGAGAAAAATCCAGATCACATATCTAATCCAGACTCATGCCATATTTCCATAACCTCAGGCATCAGAGAAACAAAATGTAAGCAACACTCTACTTTCAAACTATAATATGGAGGGAAAGAGAAAATAGACTCAGATTAGGTGTCATAATGCTAAGGAGAATTCGCCCATGTTATGGCAGCATATGAAGGAGATCTGGACAGAATTACTCAAACATAAACAAGACGCAAAGCCATGGCATGGCATCTCTGCAAGTACATTGTGCAGGGTATCTCCCATTTGCCCTTCTCTCTACCTGCTCCCACCCTTCTCCTTCATTCCCTATGCCCTGGAAGGTGGTTCTTTACCCACATTTGTCTTTTGGTCTCCTATTGAAAGACACATGCAAAAGATGAGAGGAAAGGAGTTGGGTTGGGTATTTGTTCCCCAGACCTCTCCCTGCCATATCACAATGAATAAGCTTATCTCTCTATAGAAGAACAGTTTCTCTCTGGTACTCTTCTCAGTAGTTGCCTTCTATGGGTTCCAGCAATCATGGTCTCTGGGCGGTAATGGCCCCCTAATGTTGCTGGCCCAGGGGTACCACACTAGTTTTTGTTGGTTTAGAAATCCCCAAATCCTGCTTACACCTTTCTGAACAGGTCCTATATTAAATTATCCTCAGTTATCCTAATTTGAATGTATCATCTGTTTCCTGCCAGGACCTTGACTGAAACATATACTATAGCAGATAATAATGTAAGAGAATGGCATGCAAAAGAGAGATAAATAGCCCAGCAATTACAAAAATATAACCCAAGCAACTGAAATAGATTCCTTGCATATTTTTCCAATGTGTTGTTGAAGACTTTAATTTAATAAACAAGAGCTCAAAGACAAGCCTATCTAGTACTAGAATGAAACTTAAAAGATCATTGCAGAAATAAGGAAACAAATTGAGAACTGTAATAAAGAACCACTGCCATTTATTACATGTGTAATTATTCATTTTAAATAAGAAAAAGTATAATGAATTAATGTCATTGAGATAGTCACAATGAACACAGAAGAAAAAAACAGACGAAGTTAGAGAAGAAACAAGGGATGGGAAAGACAAATACCATACAACATAAAAATAATCAAGGTCTCTGAAATTAAGGACTTCAAAAGCAATGCCAAGAATATTCTGAAATATTCAGGAAAATTTCCCAGAAATGGCAGAACTGGACCTGCAGATAAAAGTTGTATATCTTTTTAATCAAAATATATCAATAGCAAGACTTCTGGAAAATAAGCTTTAATGATAAAAAGGAATTATCCAGGTTTCCAGACATAGAAAGCAAATTATTTACAAGGATAAGAAATCACAGCATCCTTAGTTTCCTTGCCACAGCCAGCAATAATTAATGCCAGAAGATTGGAAACAGGTCGGCATCACTAACGGGGAACAAGTGAAAGCCAAAGGCAGACTACTCAGACAAGTTTAGTTCAAGTAAAAAGGCAGCAGGAAGGCATACTTAAATTTGAAAACATCTGAGGACTTAACACCCATCAGACTTTTCTTGAGAAGATACTCCATAATGAAATCCAACCAAATAGGAAAAGAATAGAAATAAAGTATAGAACGAGAAAGACGTAGTGGCAAATGGCCTGGTGGAAAACATCGAATCCATTTAAACAGGTAATCAAGGCCAAGAGACTTATGGTGGGACTCCCTGGGAGGCTGAGCTGGGAGGATGACTTGAGTCCAGGAGGTGGAGGCTGTAGTGAGCTATGATTGCACCACTGTACTCTAGTCTGGGTGGCAGAGTGAGACCCTGTCTCAATAAATAAATAAATAAAATTTAAAATCCTGTGTTACAAATGCTAAATAAATAAAATTAAATAACAGCAAATGCTGAGGTAGCAGGGGGAAAAAAAGGGTAAGAAAGTGCAGAAAAAGGAAGTGTGAGTGCTCATCAATTCATTGCTCATAGCTGGGAGTCAATAAATAGTTTCCAAAACTGAAACATGTTTATTATGTTCTTTTCTTAATATTAGAGCAATGTGTTAAAAATAAATATCTCTTACAGAGAATAAGTAAACTTCTCTGTGAAGTTCTATAATTTGTTTGATTTTGCTTTAGTTTTCTCCTGTTCAAATAAAATAAAATTGAAAATTTTTATTAGAACATTTTAATTAGGCTGGGCAAGGTGGCTCATGCCTGTAATCCCAGCACTTTGGGAGGCCAAGGTGGGCGGATCATCTGAGGTAAGGGGTTTGAGACCAGCCTGGCCAACATGGTAAAACCTCATCTCTACTTAAAATACAAAATTAGCTGGTATGGTGGCAGGCACCTGTAATCCCAGCTACTACTCAGGAGGCTGAGGCAGGAGAATTGCTTGAACCGGGAAGGTGGAGATTGCAGTGAGCTGAGATAGCACCACTGTACCCCAACAAGAATGAAACTCCATCTCAAAAAAAGCAAAAATTAATTAAAACATTCACTATGATGTTATTGTTATGAAAATTTTTACATGTATTTATCTGTTCATCTACACATTTCTATGTATTATTAAGTCTGCCTGAAATGGTGATCAGCAGATACTAACACCCGTTACTTTAAGGTGGTAGAATTTGAGGTCACTATTATAAGTTTTTATATTACTTAATTTATCTTAAAAAACTTCTGTGGTAGCCATATGGTTTTTTAAGAGAGAGAGAGGCTCTCGCTCTATCACCCAGTCTGAAGTGCAATAGCATGATCATGGCCCACTACAAGCGCATGCACCACCACACTCAGCTAATTAAAAAAAAAATTTTTGTAGAAACAAGGTCTCACTTTGTTGCCCAGGTTGGTATCAAACTTCTGGCCTTAAATAGTCTTCCCCTTCAGCCTCCCAAAGCTCTAGGATTGTAGGCAGTGTGCCACCACATTCAGCCAAATTCATCATTTTTTAACCTAAAAAGTAAGATATTACTCCAAACCCAAAAAAACAAAATTGAAAAAAAAATCTGGACTCAAAAGATACAAACGGTTAGAGCATTTGGAAAATGTCTAGGAAGAAAAGAACAGACTACCCACCTGGGAAGAAACAAACTAAAGTGTGGTGTCTGAAATATTAAACACTTGAAAACTGAAATGTTATCTCTAGAGTCCTTCCATGGAGAAAAAGAGCTTGTTTTCAGGAGTTAGATACCAAACAATGTGGTCATTCATATATAAAGGCAACAGAAAAATAATTCAAATGTGCAAGGGCTCAGAAAATATACCATCCAACCACTCTTAAAACTTAAATACCTACATTTGCTGATCACTAAATGAATTAGTTCTGAAAACTCACAAATTGGAATGTGACTATATAAAAAGACCAGTAGTTTACTGACAAGAGTGAATTCTAATGAGCCAAGGCTCAACCATGGAAATACACTCAGGGACACTGACTAGTTTCCCAGCCCAAGTTTACTCCTACAGGTCTGGTTTCCCTAACAGACCTGAGATTTCAGCAATCCTGGGAAACCTTGGCAATGTGAGAGAATATAATGACACAGTAATGAAACCACTGTGCTGTAATCATGGTTAACTTACAAAAATAAATGGCCTGACATTTCTACTTCTGGATAAGATACAATAAGTAGTTAGAAAATCCAGACCTTGGAAAGCAATTGGACCTATGGGAACTAAAATTCTCATGAGAACCTTTTGGAGATGAACTGAAGCTCATATGTGGGTAGTGACCTATTCTGAATGTGGCTAGAGGTGAAAGTCTGGGCTTGTCCCAAGCATAGGGCCACTGGTATGGGACAGAGAAACCAACAGAGCTTTTGGTCCTTGTGCAGCGAAGTAGAGATGAAATTGTAAACTTAAGGGACTTCAAACACACGGATGATTTCACTCTCAATGTTTGAATTCCAAAGCCGTGCTGATGGGGAGGCCTAAAAAAAAAAAAAAAAAAAAAAAAAAAAACAGAAAAATTCTGAAAGGCAAAATAGAATTTTCTACATTCTCTTGGTGCTTTAAAAAAAATACCCAACAAGTATAAGATCCCTAGAGAGCTAAAAATCCCTGGAGGGAGTGAGTAATTGGTGTAAATGAGCTGAAACTGTTTTTTGGTAGGGAGAACATGCCAATCTGGGTTAACATAAAGGGTAAGAATCCAGGTTCAGCACATAGCAGAGTTATATGGGGCCAAGTGACAAAATTGGAGACTTTAGAGACCTTAACTACAGTGTTAGTGTTACAGTCTTAGAATATCTGTCCAATTTTGCAGTTTCATGGAAGAAGAGGAAAAAGAGATAAACCTAAAACCTCTAAAAATTAGAATACAGATTACATCAGTCTCTGATTCCTGAGACAAATAATTGCCACATTCTCAAATGAAAGCCAAGAAGAGTCAGCCTTGGAAAAAGGAAAGACAGATGGACTAGGTCTTCCCTAAACTGCAGCTCAGGCTTGACCCAGATTTAGTCCCTAGTTGAATCAAGGGAATTAGTCATTTAAATAGGAAAAAGTATAATGAATTAATGTCATTGAGATAGTCACAATGAACATAGAAGATGTCTTTTTTCCTGGCAGCTGAAAAGGTGAACAGCTTCCCAGATGGAAAATGGCGCCCCTACCATTTTTTCTTAAATAAACAAAATCCTGCATTCAATAACAAATTACTAGGCATGCCAAGACACAGAACCCATAGGACAAATACAAAGAGAAAAAATAGCCAAAAAAAGCAAACTCATAGATAATCTAGGTACTGGAGTTAGCTGAATCAGATGGACATCCTAGAACTAAAAATATAATACTGAAATTAAGGGTTAGATAGATAGGTTTAACAATAGATTGTATTTAACATAAAAAGGATCAGCAAATTTCAAAATAGTTTAATACAATTATCCAAACTGAAACACAGAAAGAAAAGAGAATGGGAAAAAAATAATGGCCTTTCTACATAATAGCAATAATCAATTAGAAAATGTTGTCTTTCTTAAAAAACTCATTCACATTGAAACGTGAATAATAAAGTACCTAGGATTAAGCCAGGAAAGAAACGTGAGAAATTTATGAAGACAGATATAACAATTTACTAAATAAAAGAATGCATGAGTAAATGGTGAGATATATCATGTCCATAGCTAGGAATACAATATTAAAATACACAAGTTCTACCTAAATTCATCTACATATATAAAAATTTCAATCAAAATGCCAGTAAGACTTGAAAATATAATTTATGAAAAGAAAAATATACTTTAGGAAAAGACGGAGGATTTAATAAATGGTAAGGAACTTCATTTGGGAAAAGTGGTCTTCTACTTCAACATTTCCTACACTCTCACTCCTTTTATTTCTATATGTAAATTTTATTTCTATATGTAAATTTACATATATGTAAATTTCTATATGTAAATTTCCTTTCCCTATATATGTTATATGTACATTGTTCCATGTACCACAGATTATACCGTGTACATTATTCTGTTTACAAATAAGTAGAACCCTTGATGGACAAGAAATGTGGGGGAAAAAATAAAAGATAATTGATCAAGGGCAACTAACAATGCTTAGCTGGCATGCTGCAGCAGGATTATCCTGATGAGAAGTCACCCACAGATTTCTCCCTTATTCCCATTTGGACTAGGCAAACACTGTTTGCCATCAGGTGGGATGAGTGACTATAAGAGATTATTGTGGAGAAGGTCTGTGTCTCCATAGGGTTAGAAACATCCAGTGGGTTTGGATAATACCAGCTCTTAAAGAGGAGGCAATGAGGAACCACTTGATGGGTTATATCAGAAAGCAGTTTAGCCGAGTAGGTGGTTAAAATGTCACTTATTAAAATCAATGTCCATTACATCAGCAAAATCAATTAGAAAATGTATGAGAAGAAACCAGTGTAAAACAAAAACAACCATAATGTAAGTAGAATTAAGCATCATAAACAATATACAAGGTCTTTATAGAGAAAAAAATAAAGTTTTTGTGAAGTACATAAAAGAAGACTTGAATAAATGATCATTTTCTCCAAATTAATCTTAAAATCAATGCCATCTCAAAAGGATTTTACATGAAGTTTGACAAGCTGATTCTAAAACCTGTAAGGAATGGTATATGAGCTAGAGTTGTGAAGCTATTCTGAAAACATAATAATAACAGATTTCAAGTCTTATACACAAATGTATCTATGCTTTATACCAGCTATAAACTATATTAAAAGGTAGACAGACTAAAGTATTGTCATACTAATCCTAGGTTAAACAAACAGATTAATGATTTTCACAATCTAGAAATAGCCACAATTTTATATGAAAAAATAACTTATAAAAAAGTTACCATTTCAAACAATTAGGAAAAGCATATACATAAAATGTATCAATATTGATACATTTAATTATCTATTTGAGAAAAAAAAGTAGAATTAAGATTCTTTCCGAACCAAATCCATTTATTTAAAAAAATCTTGATTTCTAGATTTGTCTTTGCTTGGTATTATACTCCTGTGTTTAGAAAAACACATACAATGATGTTCATTGCATCATGGTTTGTGGTAATACAAAACTGAAAACAAATATTTATCAAATGAGTTTTCTTAAATCAAATATTCTTAAAACATCAACCATACCACGAAATACCATGCAGTAGCTTTTAACAGAAAATTCATGTAGGTATTATTTACAGATATTCAGAAATATTGCTAAGTGAAAAATACAAGTTTTAGTCACTAAAAAGCAAAAGTAACTATACAATAAATGTAATTGTAAAGAAAGTTTAAGAACAATGTGATAAACATATTAAACCACCTTTTTTGAAAACACATGAATAACAAAAATATGTACAAAGTATTTTTTTTTTTTAAGAAAAAAAGCAAATTATAAGGCTGGGCAGTGGGTATCTCTGAGGAATAAATATTTTCTCCTGGAGAACAGGAGAAGTAGGAGTCAGTGGAATGGGTACTTTATATACCATCTTACTTGCTTTTTTTTTTGAGACAGAGTTTCTCTCTTGTTACTCAGGCTGGAGTGCAATGGTGCGATCTCGGCTCACTGCAACCTCAGCCTCCTGAGTTCAAGCAATTCTTCCACCTTAGCCTCCCGAGTAGCTGGGACTACAGGCATGTGCCAAATGCCCGGCTAATTTTGTTTTTTTTAGTAGAGATGAGGTTTCACCATGTTGGCCAGGATGGTCTCAATCTCTTGACCTCGTGATCCACCCGCCTCGGCCTCCCAAAGTGCTAGGATTACAGGCGGGAGCCACTGTGCAAAGCCTTACTTGTTTTAATAGTATTCTTGTATTACTTAAATGTTTTTAAAAATACAAGTGCTATATAGTATTATTGAATAAATGATTGTAACACTTCAATTACACATGTATATGTATGAATATGGACTGAACACAAAGAGTGAAATGTATGTTCATGTGCAGTAAGCCAGTAAGCTCAGTAAGCTCCCTAGCAAGCACTCCATCTTTTTTTTTTTTTTTTTTTGGGTAGAAATACCCCATTTGTGTAGAATGACCTCTCTCACAGGTAGGGAAGTATGGCTTGTTGGCCTAAGCCAAAAATCATATCCCATTCACCTGGTCACAGGGATAGACTCATGGTTTAATCTCTATTCCAATGAGATAATTTTGCTGAGGTTTTGGAGAAAGAAGTGCAATGTCTTTTCCTCTACACTTGGTTGATTGAGAATGAGAGACTCAGGAATGCTGTCCATATCTTTTACAATGAAGAAAGCCAGTAGAAAAATGATAACTTTATGATGGAGAGAAACTGATCACTAAAGGTATTGCTTAAGCCACTGGATCAAACTGCGCCTGAATTCTGTGTAGGTCAGTATATTTCCTGTAGTTATTGGCCAAGCCTGTTTTAACTACTTTTCCTGTCTCTTGCAAACAAGAGTCCTATTTGTCAGATTTTGAGTAAAGAACTTTTTGGCAATGAAAACAAATTTAATGTTATAATAATGTAGCTATTATAGGAAAATGGAAAGAGGAAAACTTCCTATGGTTTCCTGTTTCCTACAGAATAAATGCCATAACCTTTAGGTGTTGTTCTGACAAGCCATATTGGAGTCTGAGGCAAAGGAAAAATTAGTACTACTGATTCAGTCTTTATTTAAAATCTTGTTCTTCATGAATGTTTTTGCATTGACTTTGGTTTTTTTTAAAGTCTTGCATTAAAATGTTAGTTATCTTTGAGGTTTTTTTTTTTTTGTAGTTCCCCTTAAGTTTTGTGCCTTACTTGAAGCAAATACCTTACTCCCCACACCTTAGTCATACATAGCCATGCTCCCAGACTCCTTATCATCTGAAGTTATCTTAATTATCCAATGGAGTGAGTACTGTGGTATACCACCTGATTCCCACCAATCCTTTAAGGGGTTTATTCTCATAATGTTGAGACTATGGAAGGCTAATACCTGATATCTGAGTAACCTCTCCAGGCACTTGCCTTTCGCTGAAGAAAGACACCTTGTTAATAGCCATGCTATCTTCCCAGGGCAAGCCACAAAGTGAAAAATTGATGTGGAGCAATTCTGCAGGGCCATCCTAAATCCAGAGCTTCCTGTGGTGATTAGCTGTGGCTACACTACAGCCCAGCTTCTCTCTTTGTCCAGTCCTCCTGCCTTCACTTCCCTACAGATATTGATTGGGGAATCAATATCTGTCCTCCAAGGGGACTCACTTGCCAATGTCTTGCATGCATATCTCTGTTTCAGGATCTATTTTCCAGGAAAGAAACCAGCAACACCAATCTAATCTCCCATCACCCTCAACAAACATCCTAAACTTCTGCCAAAGCCATTCCCCTTGTCTTCACATCATGCTCACTCATGAATCTAGTTTTAGTACATCGTCCCCCTTGCCTCTAAATCCCTCATCCCTCTCCTTGGCCTTTTCAATTCTCACCATCTTCAAGACATATTGCAAGGCTCACCTCCTCCACAAACATCTTGCCTAACACATATATTCCTACCTGATTCATATTATACTCAAATATATATTCAAATACTCAATGAGCTTTTCTCTTCTCTACCAGCATTTGCCTAAATGCTTTTCCTGAATCTCTTGTAATAGTTATAGGAAAATCTTTAACATCAGACTATACCACTGCTGCTTCCAGAGTCAGCAGTCCTTTCTTTTTAAGTCCTGGCTCCTCCTACTCCTTTCTGTTTGTTGACCTGGCTATGCCCACCCATTCACAGAATGAATTGAGTTCCCTTTGCAGCCTGTTTTTCTCTCTTTGGCAGGCTGACAATGCATTTCTTACTTAACCTGCATGAGAAGGGCTTTCTGAAGCATGACTTTTCAACTCTTGATGGCTTGATAAGGATTTTCTGTCACTTAAAAGTATTTTTTGTCTAATAGCATCATGCTTTAAAAAATAGTATATGTAAAATTGTATGATGATTTTACAAAGAATAGAGGAGGCTTCAATGACAAAGAATTTTTTTTCTTGAAATCCTGAAAATCCAATGTACATTTGTAATATAAATTGGACTACTACTGGCCCTAAGATCTCATATAATACACTGAATCCAAATTCAATAGAATATGTCTCACAATTCCCCTATAAAGGGTCAAAACCAATGACTGACCAATCTGTTGACCAATGACCAATCTATTTCTTATAAGAAGAGATATTTTTCTTATTATTGTACCAATACATTTTTATAGCAATGATATTGACCGTTTATAGAATACTATCACACATATTATTAATTTTTATTCCATTTAATTCTTAAAATGGCCTGTGAATTAGGGTAACCTGCATTTTAAATATAAGGGGAAACTGACGCTTAGGGAGGGATTGTATGTTTGATATCACACTACTACTAAGAGACCAAGTGGAGTCTTCAATCCTGCTCTTCTGGCTATCATGTTTTTTCAACTATTTGCACTGCCTTCAGCTGGATACGATTGCTGAGTCTTTATTACAGAGTTGTTGGCTTGAAAAATGGGGCTGTTGTCTTGGGTACCAGTTCCCAAGAGGAAACTCTGTTCAGGAACTCATTCTGATCAAAGGGAGTGACTAAGAGTCTGGTGGTTCTCTCAGAAGTCAGAATGGTGTGCTCTTTTTTTCTTTTCTCTATGTGGGACAACGATATTAGCAACTGGGTAGGAAATTTATCTCTAAAAGAGGGAGAGAAGAAAGAGTTTTCTCAACAGCTAAGTATTATAAATAGCTTAGCCTCAGCATAGGGAAGAGATCACTTCTCTAGAGTATATATTCCTCAATTATAAGGTATTACCATGAGGAAAAAACACATTCTAATTTTAACATACATTGTTGAAGCTTAGAGGCAATTAGCCCAAACTCCACTCATTTATGAAGAGTTCTGAGGAATAGGAATAAAACACTACCACCCAAATATAGCTATATTTTTTTTTTCCAATCAGCTTCTTCACCCCTAGGATTCTACCAGGCTCTCTAGAGTCCATATACTAAAAAAAAAAAAAAAAAAGTCAGAAATGTACCACAGCAGATGTTTTGGTGCCAATGCTTTCCATATTAGCCAACAGAATTTTACAGCAAGTATCTCTGACTCTCTCCCTAAGGGCTTTCTCTGGCACAAACAGTTCGCCTCAGACTACAGAAGGGGCAAATCAAAAAATGTAGTGAGGAGTGGAGGGGATTATATCTCATCCAATCATGGATTGGGTTGGTAAATAAATACCCCCACTTTCTTTGTCTCTAGGATGGACAATTCTGAGGTGTGCTCTACCCTAGCTCTCACAGATCCTTAGATCATATATAAGCATTAAGGATCCAAATGGCCTATTAGGAGCAGCTCTGGATTGCAGCTCCCAGCGAGAGCACAGAGGGTGAGTGGATGCTGCATTTCCAGACAGATTTTCATTGCCCACAGACCAGGAGATTCCAGGGCGGAGGAGCCCCATGGGTCACCAGTGCAGGTGTTTTGGCTGGCGTGGCAGGTCTCCACACAAAATACACAGGCCCAGGCGCCGTTTCAGCTGGCAACTGGAGTGCCTGGGAGACAGAGTCACCCATTCAACTGATAAAGAGGGGACTGAAACAGAGAGCCAGACCAGGAGATTCCTGGGCAAAAAAGCACCACAAATATCCAGCGTGGTTGTTTCAGCCGGCGCAGTGGGTCTCCGTATGAGAAATCACACAGATCCAGGTGCCTTTTCAGCAGGCAACTGGAACACCTGGGAGACAGAGTCACCCATTCAACTGATAAAAAGGGGACTGAAACAGGGAGCCAGGCCAGGAGATTCCCTGGCGCAAAAGCACCACAAGTCTCCAGCGGCTGTTTCATATGGCACAGAGGGTTTCCTCACAAGAACTCACACAAATCCGGGCGCCATTTCAACTGGTGACTGGAATGCCTGGGAGACAGAGTCGCCTGTTCAACTGAAAAAAAAAAGGGGTCTGAGGCAGGGAACCAGGTGATCAGGATAGGCCAGTCCCACCCCTACAAAGACCAGCAATCTGAAACACTCTGGATTGAGAGTTTCAGAGGAAGCACAGCTGAACCCAGGACCATCCAGCTCTGTGGGGCAGGGGCGTCCATCATTATCGAGGCAGTCCACCACTACCGAGGTAATCCGCCATTGCTGAGGCAATCTGACATTGCAGAGAGAGTCCGCCATTACAGAGGTGGGCTGCCATTGCCGAGGCAGTTCCAACTATACCCCTATAAACAGGACTGCAGGGAAGTTCACGTGGGAGCTGGGCAGAGTCCACAGCAGCTCAGCTAAGCCTCTGCAGGCAGACTGTGACTAGACCGCCTCCTCACAGGGCAAGGCAGCCCTGAAAAAAGGCAGTATCATGACAGAAACTCATTAACAAAGCCCTACCTTACCAGGATAGAGCACCTAGGAAAAAAAAGGCGGTTATGAGGTCTGCTGCAGCAGACTTAAACATACCTGCCCAGCAGCTCTGAATGGAACAACAGAGCTCACAGCTTAGCACTTGAGCTCTTATAAAGGACAGACTGTCTCCTCAAGCAGCTCCCTGACCCCCATATATCCAGAGTCAACTTACAAAGGAGAGCTCAGACTGATATCTGGCAGGTATCCCTCTGGGACAAAGATAGCAGAAGAAGAAACTTGCAGCAACCCTTACTGTTCTCCAGCCACTGCAGGTGATCCCCAGGCAAGCAGGGCCTGGAGTGGACCTCAGCAGTCCTACAGTAGAGGGGCCTGACTGTTAGAAGGAAAACTAAGAAACAGAAAGAAATAACTTCATCATCAAAAAACTGGACATCCACTCAGAGACCCCAACTGAAAGTCACCAACTACAAAGACTACAGGTAAATAATTCACAAAGATGGGAAGAAACCAGCACAAAAAGGATAAAAACACCCAAAACCAAAATGCCTCTCCTCCTCCAAGGAATCACAACTCTTCATCAGGAAGGAACAAGGCTGGATGGAGAATAAGTCTGATGAATTGACAGAAACAGGCTTCAGAAGGTGGGTAATAAGAAACTTCTTGGAGCTAAAATAACATGTTCTAACCCAATGCAAAGAAACTAAGAACTTTGAAAAAAGGTTTGACAAAATGCTAACGAGAATAAACAGCTTAGGGAGCAATATTAATGAAATGACTCTGGAGTGGAAAACACAACACAAGAACTTCTGAAGCATACACAAGTTCCAATACCCAAATTGACCAAGGAGAATAAAGGATATCAGAGGTCGAAGATCAACTCAATGAAATAAAATGAATAGGCAAGATTAGAGAAAAAAGAGTAAAAAGAAATGAACAATGCCTCCAATAAATATGAGACTATGTGAAAAGACCTAATCCAAGTTTGATAGGTGTACCTGAATGTGATGGAGAGAATGAATCCAAGCTGGAAAATACTCTTCAGTGTATTATCCAGGAAAACTTCCCCAACCTAGCAAGGCAGGCCAATATTCAAGTCCAGGATATACAGAGAACACCACAGAGATAATCCTCAAGAAGAGCAAACCCCAAGGCACATAATTGTCACATTCACCAGGGTTGAAATGAAGGAGAAAATGCTAACGGCAGCCAGAAAGAAAGGTCGGGTTACCCACAAAGGGAAGCCAATCAGACTCACAGCAGATCTCTCAGCAGAAACCCCATAAGCCAGAAGAGAGTGGGGGCCAATATTCAACATCCTTAAAGAAAAGAAATTTCAACCTAGAATTTCATATTCAGCCAAATTAAGTTTCATGAGTGAAGGAGAAATAAAATCCTTTTGGAACAAGCAATTACTCAGTGATTTCATCACCACCAAGCCTGCTTTACAAGAGCTCCTAAAAGAAGTACAAAACATGGAAAGGAATAACCAGTACTAGCCATTCCAAAAGCATAGCAAATGGTAAAGATCATTGACAAAATGAAGAAACTCCATCAACTAATGGGCAAAACAACCAGCTAGTGTCAAAATGGCAGGATCAAATTCACACATAACAATATTAACCCTTAATGTAAATGGGCTAAATGTCCCAATCAAAAGACACAGACTGGCAAATTGGATAAAAAGCCAAAACCCATCAGTGTGTTGTATCCAGGAAACCCATCTCACACGCAAGGATACACATAGGCTCAAAATAAAGGGATGGAGGAAGATTTACCAAGCAAATGGAGAGGAGAAAAAAGCAGGAGTTGCAATTCTCATCTCTGATAAAATAGACTTTAAACCAACAAAGATCAAAAGACACAAGGACATTACATAATGGTAAAAAGATCAATGCAACAAGAAGACCTAATGATCCTAACTATACATGCAACCAATACAGGAGCATCCAGATACATAAAGCAAGTTCTTAATGACTTACAAAGAGACTTAGACTCCTACACAATAATAGTGGGAGACTTTAACACTTCACTGTCAATATTAGACAGATCAACAAAACAGAAAAGTAACAAGGATATCCAGGACTTGAACTCAGATCTGGACCAAGCAAACCTAACAGACATTTACAGAACTCTCCACCCCAAATCCACAGAATATACATTTTTCTCAGCACCACATCACACCTACTCTAAAATTAACCATACAATCGGAAGTAAATCACTCCTCAGCAAATGCAAAAGAATGGAAATCATAAGAAACAGTCTTTCAGACTACAGGGTAATCAAGGTAGAATTCAGAATTCAGAAACTAACTCACATCCGCACAGCTTCATGGAAACTGAACAACTGGCTCTTGAATATTGACTGGATAAACAATGAAATGAAGGCAGAAATAAAGATGTTCTTTGAAACCAATGAGAATGATGACACAACATGCCAGAATCTTTGGGACACATTTAAGGAAATGTCTAGAGGAAAATATATAGCAATAAATGCCCTAATGAGAAGCAAGGAAAGATCTAAAATCGACACCCTATCATCAAAATTGAAAGAGCTAGAGGAGCAAGATTAAAAACTTCAAAAGCTAGCAGAGGACAAGAAATAACTAAAAGCAGAGCAGAACTGAAGGATATAGAGACACAAAAACCCCTCAAAAAATCAACAAATCCAGGAGGTTGTTTTTTGAAAAGATCAACAAAATGGACCACTAGCCAGATTAATAAAAAGAAAAGAGAGAATAATCAAATAGATGCAATAAAAAATGATAAAGGGGATATCACCACAGATTCCACAGAAAAACTACCATCAGAGATTACTACAAACAACTCTATGCACATAAACTAGTAAACCTGGAAGAAATTGATAAATTCCCGGACACTTGCATCCTCCCAAGCCTAAACCAGGAAGAAGTTGAAACCCTGAATAGACCAATAACAAAGGCTGAGGTTGACGTAGGAATTAATAGCCTATCCACCAAAAAAAGCCCAGGTCCAGATGGGTTCACAGCCCAATTCTACAAGACACACAAAGAGGAGCTGGTACCACTCCTTCTGAAACTATTCCAAGCAATCCAAAAAGAGGGAATCCTTCTCAAATCATTTTATGAGACCAACATCATCCTGATACCAAAACCCTGCAGAGACTCAACAAGAAAAGAAAACTTCAGGCCAATATCCATGATGAACATGGATGCAAAAATCTTCAATAAAATACTGGCAAACCGGTTGCAACAGTATATCAAAAAGCTTATCCACCATGATCAAGTAGGCTTCATTCCGGGGATGCAAGGCTGGTTCAACATATGCAAGTCTATAAACGTAATTCACCACATAAACAGAACTAAAGACAAAAACCATATGATTATCTCAATAGATGCAGAGAAGGCCTTTGACAAAATTCAACAGCATTTTATGCTGAAAACTCTCAATAAACTAGGTATTGATATAATGTATCTCAAAATAATAAAAGCTATTTATGAGAAACCCACAGCCAATATCATACTGAATGAGCAAAAACTGGAAGCATTCACTTTGAAATCTGGCACTAGACAAGGATGCCCTCTCCCACCACTCCTATTCAATAGTGGAAGTTCTAGCAAGAGCAATTAGGCAAGAAAAAGAAATAAAGGGTATTCAATTAGGAAAAGAGGAAGTCAAATTGCCTCTATTTGCAGAC
>CAUYQU010096238.1:0-37361 GCA_963574635.1 Cheracebus regulus
AAAAAAAAAAAGAAAAAGAAAAAAAAAAATGCATACCAATGAGCAGGGTCTCCACTTTCCCCATCAGCTCCTGGAAGTCACTAATCTACGTTTCATCTCTATGGATTTGCCTACTGTGGACATTGCATAGGAATAGAATCATAAGTGTGTCCTTTTGGGCTGGCTTCCTTCACTTAGCTCCTGGCCCTCCAGGCTCATGTGTAGTGTAAGTTACAGCAGCACTTCATTCCTTCTATTGGAGAGCACCATTTCATCCTGCGCCCACAGCACTGTATGCATAGAGCATTGTGTGCCAGCTACAGTAGAGAGTGGATACATTGCATTGATCCATCAATCACTCGGTGGGCACTCGGGTGCCATGCGCTGGCTATCATGAATAATGCTGCTAGAAACGTTGGCACAGAGGTTTTTGTGTGGACGTGTGTTTGCACTTCTCTGGGGTAAACACCCAGGCGTGAATCTCCGGGTTGTGTGTGGCTCTCTGCTCTGCAGTTTCAGAATGGCCACATGATTTTCCTGCCTCTCACTCCTCAGCATCTGCCTGTTCTAGCTCCCCTCCTTGGGCTCCATGTAACATAAGCACTGGAGCGCGAGAGATCTTGCAATCGGCCCTGACATGTCCCTCGCTGGCTGTGTGACCTTGAGAAAACTGCTTCATCTCTCTGAGCCTCAGGTTTCTCATCTGCAAAAGGTGAATCATGGCAGAATGTAGTAGACACTGGCATTGTTCCACCCATGACCCTTCAGTCCTCACCTTTCTGCACAAAGAGGCCCCAGAGCTTCCCATCACAAGCCCTGGGATTCTTGTCTGAGGCAAGCAGGCTGAAAGTTCAGGGAGTGTCTGTCCCTGGGAATAGTCCTCAACCAAAGGCAGACTTGAGTTGGTGGAAATAAAGAGCCCAGGTACCCCACCTGTGTGTGGCGGGGGGCTGGTGGGGACAGCAGTGAGTGGACAATTAACTAGATAATTACAGATTATGTTTGGTTCTTTGAAGGAAAATAACAAGGCACTGTAAGAACAAAATGAGAAGGGGCCCCAGTTTGAAGTAGGGAGATCGTGGTAGGTCTCTCTGAAGAGGTGACACCTTTAGAAGTAAAGACTGTAAAGGGACCCAACTGGTGAAGCGTGGAGGGAAGATTGTTTTCAACAGACATCATGTGCAAAGTTCCTGGGGCAGGGAAGAGCTTGGGATCAACAGATATGTCAGAGCGCTTTATCTGGCCTCACAGCCTGTGAAGGGAGCTTTGAGCCTGGGGCCCAGGTTGATCTGATACCAAAGCCTGAGAGTGTAAACACTCCTTACCAGGCAGCCAGTTCTCTCTGCCCTGCCTTCTCCACCCTACCTTCAGTCCTGCAGTCTGGGCCTTTCCACATCACAGGGCCACCCTATGAAACTGCAAGGTTCTGATGCACAAGGTGGTAGCCCAGCGGAGGGTCTGGCATTTCTGCATGGGTGCCTGCTGCACTCTTTACCCAGGCTCCAGGCCCACTGATGGATGCCCATCTGCTTGCTGGATGCACGGTAGATAAGTGGATGGATGGGGGATGGATGGATGCAAAGATAGATGGAAGGATGGAAGAATGGGTGGATGGATGGATGAATGAAGGATGGATAGAAGAATAGAAGGATGGATAGGTAGATGGATGAGAAGATGGAAGATAGATTGATAGATGAATGGGTGGACAGATGGATGGATGGAAGGATAGAAGGATGGATGGATGGATGAAAATATGGAAGATGGATGGATAGATGAATACATAGTAGATAAGTAGATGAATGAGTGAACAGATGGATGGAAAGAAGGATGATGAATGATGGATGGATGGTAGATAAGTGGAGGACAGATGAATGATGAATTACAGTGCTTTTCTCCTGAACTATACAATAGACAGATAAATGTGTTTATCAGTGATAATAAATGAATTTTTAAAATTTCTGTCTTGAAACCAGCCTGCCCAAGGCATGACAGCTCCCAGGATCTCCCAGCCCACCCCCAACACTCACTGTGTCCTCTAGACTTTTCCGTTCATTCCCCACCTTCCAGGCCCAGGCCAGCAGCCCCTCCAGTGAGAGTGCTGCCGAAAGGGCACCTGGGGGAGGGGTGCTCTGTTTCTCTGCACTGCGGCACCCTGCCTCTGGCTGGAGAGCAGGGCCAGCTTTCCCCCGGGTCCTCTCATGGCTGTGCAGTGCAGCTGTTATTTCCAGACCACTCCTCATCTGTGTGGCCTCAGCAGCTCTCAGTGACCAGTGTGGGAGCCCCGCTTGACAGATGGGAATACTGAGGCTGGCGAGAGGCAGAGGCCGGTTCTGGGCTACACAGCTGTGAATGCTGTCATGATCAAACAACAGAAGTGACCAAGGCCACATTTGAATCAGCACGCCTGAGAACAGCACCCTGCCTCCCAGGGGTGCTGGCTTTTAACCCTCCCAGAAGCCCCTTCCTCCACAGTCCTCTTCCTCGATGTGGACACAGGGCCAGCCAGGCCCTCAGGTACAAGCGTGGGCTGCCCCTGGCATTCCAGCCTTTGCAGGCCGAGGGGGAACAGAGGTCAGCTCCAGGGGCTGTATCTGTCGCAGCCCTGGAACGCTGAGGCACAGTGGCCCTCGGATGGGTGGGCACTAATTATAGGCCTGCTGGTTCACCTTTCGGAGTCCTTCAACCCCTGGGAAGCAGAGGGCGTCTGAACCCACTGCGGGGTTCAAAGCCTCTCCGAGCAGCTGAAGCTGGGGCCCCCGGGGCCGTCCTGCCCTCCCCATTGAAGGCACTGATTCCATCGGAGGCAGAGAAAGTTGAGTGGGCTCCAGGGCTGGGATGCAGGGGGCTGGGCAACGGAGGTCCTTATTCTCTCTCTCTCTCTCTCTCTTTTTTTTTTTTTTAAAGACAGAGTCTCACTCTGTCATCCAGGCTGGAGTGCAGTGACGTGATCTCAGCTCACCGCAATCTCCGCTTCCCGGGTTCAAGCAATTCTCTGCCTCAGCCTCCTGAGTAGCTAGGATTACAGGTGCCCACCACCACGTCCAGCTAATTTTTGCATTCTTAGTAGAGATGAGGTTTCACCATCTTGACCAGGCTGGTCTTAACTCCTGACCTTGTGATCTACCTGCCTCGGCCTCCCAAAGTGCTGGGATTACAGGTGTGAGCCACCGAGCCTGGCCCTGGGGTCCTTATTCTCTTGGCTTCACCCAGGCAAACACGTCTTCTCCTGTGGGGCACGTGGGGAGTGGACCGGACCCTGGCCAAGCACTGCCCCTGCCTGTGCCCACCCTGGAGAGCACTGTGCTGGCCGACTGGGCAGGCAGGGGGCCCACTAGCCATGCCAAGAAGACCCTTTTTCCTTTTTCCCTTCATTCAGCAATGGTTATTGGGTGCCACCAATGCTCTTAACTAGTGCTTTCCATGGGGAGGGCATGAACATGAATGACAGCACCACTGCCATCAAGGCTCTGCGGAGTGTACGATTGAGTGTGTTGAAGACTTCCACAACCTGTAACCATCACCCTCACCCTCACCCTCACCATCACTATCACCACCATCACCACCATCATCACCGTGATCACCATCATCATCACCATCATCACCATCACCGCCATCATCACCATCACCGCCATCACCACCATCACCATCATCACCATCACCATCACCATCACCACCATCACCATCACCACCAACACCACCACCATCACCATCACCACCATCATCACCATCACCATCACCACCATCACCATCACTATCATCACCATCACATCACCACCATCATCACCATCATCATCATCACCATCACCACCACCACCATCACCATCACTATCATCACCATCACATCACCACCATCATCACCATCACCATCACCATCACCACCACCATCACCATCATCATCATCGTCACCACCATCACCATCATCACCATCACCATCAACATCACTATCACGACCACCATCACCATCACCACCATGATCACCGTCACCACCATCATCACCATCATCACCACCATCACCAACACCATCATCATCATCACCATCACCACCACCATCACCATCATTATCATCACCATCACTATCATCACCATCACCATCACCACCATCACCACCATCACCATCATCATCATCATCACCATCATCACTATCACCATCGTCATCATCATCACCATCATCATCACCATCATCATCACCATCACCATCTCCATCATCACCATCATCATCACCATCATCATCATCACCACCATCATCATCACCATCACCATCACTATCATCACCATCACCATCACCACCATCATCACCATCATCACCATCATCACCATCACCACCATCATCACCATCACCACCATCATCACCATCACCATCACTATCACTATCATCACCATCATCACCATACCATCATCATCACCATCACTGTCACTATCATCACCATCACCATCACCGTCACCATCACCATCACCATCATCACCATCACCATCACCGTCACCATCACTTTTCAGTACTTTTCCATCTTCCCAAACTGAGACTGTCTCTCCATCAAACACTAACTCCCCATTCCCTCCCCCAGCTCCTGGTACCCACCATTCTACTTTCTGGTCTCTCTGGATTTGACTACTCTAGGGATCTCATCTAAGTGGGATTGTATTTTTTTCACTCAGCACAATGTCCTCAAGGTTTATCCATGTTGTAACGTGTGTCAGAATGCCCTTCTTCTTTTTTTTATTTTTTTGAGACTGAGTCTCATTCTGTTGCCCAGGCTGGAGTACAATGGCATGATCTCGGCTCACTGTAACCTCTGCCTCCCGGGTTCAAGCAATTCTTGTGCCTCAGCCTCCTGAGTAGCTGGCACTACAGATGCACACCACTACATCTGGCTAATTTTTGTGGGTTTTGTTTTGTTTTGAGACAGAGTCTCACTTTGCTACCCAGGCTGGAGTGCAGTGGTGTGATCTCAACTGACTGCAACCTCTGCCTCCTGGGTTCAAGTGATTCTCCTGCCTCCGCCTCCCAAGTAGTTGGGATTACAGGTGCCCGTCACCATGCCTGGCTAATTTTGTATTTTTGGTAGAGATGGAGTTTCTCAATGTTGTTCAGGCTGGTCTTGAGCTCCCATCCTCAAGTGATCTGCCCACCTCAGCCTCCCAAAGTGCTGGGATTATAGGTGTGAGCCGTCGCGGCTGGCTACCTTACCGTTTTTCATAGACTGCATAATTTTTCCATTCCTACTCCTGACAGGTTTTGGACCCAAAGTCCCAGAGACTCAACAGGCAAAGGCCTGCCCCACCTGCTCAGCCTCTTTCTCTGCCTTCCGGTTCCCTCTGGGTCACACAAATGCAAGCAGGGAGGTCACTGTCCCTGGAGCCCCTGGGGTGGCCTCTCCCAACTCAGAGGGCATCTGCCCACAGAGCCACAGTTGTGCGGTCTCCAGGCACTGCCCGTCCTGAGTGCACGTGGAGCAGGTGAACCATCTAACAGCAATGGATGCTGGGTCCCAGGCCCCCCCAAACCCTCATACGCTTTTCCTTGTCAGTAGAATTCTACCTGCCTCCAGCCCTTCCTACGTGGAAGGAAGCAGGGGTTCCCACCGTGGTACCTGAGGCATCGACATCCTCTGACCCCTCCCAGGGAGCCCACGCTCTCAGCCTGGGGCCCACCTTCTCTCCCCTTCCCTTCATCCAGCAAAAGTGGATTTGCTCTCCTTTTGGAGACCAGCAGCCTCCTTGTCCTTGGTGCCTGGTGTTCAAGCTATGGTAACACAGCCCCAAGCAGGGTGGGCGACTGAAACAGATGTTTGTGATCTGCAGGCCTTGGGGCTGGATGTCCAAGACCGGGGTGTCGGCAGGGTTGGCTTCTTCTCAGGCTGTGGGGCAGAGTCTGTTCCTTTCTTGTCTCTTAGCTGCTGGCGTTTGCTGGCAAACTTTGGCACTCCTGGGCTCGTAGCAGCGTCCCCCTTGTCCCCACCTTCACGCTCTCATGGCGTCCTCCTGTGTACATGCCTGTGTCCACATGTCCCTTAAGGAGGACCCTGGTCACAGTGGATGCAGGGCTCATTCTACTCCCATGTGACTTCACCTTCACCAGCTGCATGTGTAATGACCCTAGTTCCAAATAAGGTCACATGCTGAGGTACTGGGGCTAGGACTTCAATGTATGAACTCTGGGGAGGGGACATAATTCAGCCTCCCTAACGCACACACAAAGTGAAGCCCCTTGGACTCCGGTGCGGGGAGAAAGGTGACCCTGGCACAGCTGTCAGCAGCAAAAAGTCTACATTCTCTTATCAAAGCTGTTTTACAAGTTAAACAAGAGCCCCCAGTGTCTCCTGTGCCTTCATCAGGGACCATCTACTGATCCTGTAGCACCAACTGTCACAGCTTCCCCTGCATCGACACAGCCCCTGGGCAAGCTCTCCTCACCAGGCCTCAGGGCCATCATCTGCAAGCTGGGAGTGATGGTAGCCCCTTGCCCCATCTCACTCTGGGGAAACAACAAAACCCACAGCAGAGCTCAGCCTGTGCACTGCTCCTGCTGATAGCCATGAATATTCAACCCTGCAAGGGAGCGACTCCAGGAAATCTGACATGTGCTGGGGGCTGGAGGAGGCACCAAGATTTTTCACTTGTGTTGCACACATGCCAGTGAGAAGCCCAGCCTCCCTGTGGGTTTGGTGAGTGGGCACTGACCAGGCAGGGCTCTCTAACCCTTTGAGTCTGGGCTCTGTGACCATAAGCTCTCTGACCCTGGGCTCTCTGATTCTCAGCTCTGTGACCCTGAGCTCTCTGACAGTGGGCTCTCTGAGTCTGGCCTCTCTGAGTCTGGGCTCTCTGACTCTGGGCTCTCTGACCCTGGGCTCTCTGAGTCTGGGATCTCTGATCCTGGACTCTCTGATCCTGGGCTCTCTAAGTCTTAGCTCTGTGACCCTGGGCTCTCTGACTCTGGGCTCTCTGACCCTGGGCTCTGTGACCCTGGGCTCCGTGACCCTAGGCTCTCTGTCTCTCTGAGCCCTGGAAGGGAATGGGAACACAGAGCCATGGTTCTCATGGCCCCAGGCGCAGCACAGCCTCTTCACCTGGGCCCTGCCCACCCTGCCAGGTGCCGGGAGAGGTGAGTACGCTGCCTGCACTGGCTATTATCTTAGCTGGCCCAGGTGACAGCGCCCATGACATTGTTGGGGAGCAGGTGTGAGGAGGTGCCTAGTCCAAGGCAGGGCCCGGCTACTAACTACTTCTCTGAGACTCACCTTGCTTTTTTGTGTTTTTAAGACTAAGCCTTGCTCTTGTCCCCCAGTGCGATGGTGCGATCTCGGCTCACTGCAACCTCCACCTTCCAGGTTCAAGCAAGTCACCTGCCTCAGCCTCCCAAGTAGCTGGGATGAGAGGCATGTGCCGGCACACTGGGCTAATTTCTGTATTTTCAGTACAGATGGGTTTTCACCATGTTGGCCAAGCTGGTCTGAAACTCCTGACCTCAGGTGATCCGCCTGCCTCAGCCTCTCAAAGTGCTGGGATCACAGGTGTGAGCCACTGCGCCCAGCCAAGCCTCACCTTCTTAGGCAAAGACAGGGTGCACAGGACCCAAGAGCAGGTTGCAGGGATAAAGGCAGTTTCTGTGCTGCCTGACCTGACACAGTTCCTCTAAAGGGTCCCTGGAGAAGCACACAGCTTCCAGAGGGAGGAGGTTTTTAGATTTCTAGAAGAAAGTAAACCTCTCTCTCTCTACACACACACACACACACACACACACCACATATTCAGACACACCCAGGAACACACATATATACATACATATACACACACAGGCACACACTAACACGAGAACACATGTCCCCACATGCACACTCATGCTTTTGGAAATACACAATCCTTCTCTCCATGCACACACACATCATGCACACACACGATGCACACACATGATGCACACACACACAATGCACACACACACGATGCACACACATGCACAAACATGTCTTAGCTTGTTTCCATCCATCCAAAAAAATATCACAACTTTCTAAAACCAGGGGACAGAAATGCACCTTTAGCCTGATTTCTGGGAATTCCGTGTTCCTCTCAAAGCAGGAGCTGACGCAGGCTGGTGCCAGCGTGGATTCCACTGTGCTCAAAGCAAGCACGTTCCAGCAGAGGCAGCAAGCACTCCTCAGCCGGCATCACGATCTACCAAACGGCAGAGCAGAATAAAATACTTTAATGTTTTGATGCCACAAAGCCCCAGGCGGCCCTGCTGTTGCTGCTGGAGACATGCCGGTCTGCCAGGGCTGGCACTGAGAGCCTTCCCCATGGGCTTCTGGCCACACAGATCCACAAACGTCCTGCACTGCAGGCAGCCCTCTCTGAGCTCCTACCGGGGCACTCTTCAGTTCCCACTGGACCCTGGGACCCTGATTTGGGCTGGCTCTGGAAACAGCGGCCAACCCAGACGCAGGGGCAGGATGAGGGGGCACGTGCTCAAGGAGGAGAGTCAGAGTCGAGACGCTGCCGTGCCAAGATGTTGTCAGGAGCTCTGGTGGTGGCCACCAGGCCCAGCTAGTGTGCACTGGCCTCTAGCTGGGAGCCCAGTCCCGGGGCCTGAACATGGGAGGGCTCCAGGCCATCCGGGCTCTGCTTCTGCCGCCGCCGCCGCCGGGTCTGGACCCCCTTACCGGGGAGTCCGGGCAGGTCGCCCTGCAGCTGCCGCACCATCTCGTGGTCCCTGTGGTCCAGCACGCGGGGCAGGAACAGGGAGGACTTCTGAGTACGGCGGGTCTTGAAGCCCCTGCGTGGCCGACCCTTGCCGTTCACAGACACGTACCACAGTCTCTCCGCGCTGGGCTGCCGCTGGGGCCCGGGCGTACTGGACACCGTCCGGTACAGCCGCGACGCATACGTGTTATAGCCCAGCTCATGGATCCGCTCCACAAACTCGCACTCGGCGCTATAGTGCTCCTGTGGAGACCAGATGTCACGGTCGGTCAGTGGCCCGGGAAGACCGCGCCGCCGCAGGGCCCAGGGTGGTCCGATGCCTCCCTCCCCTCCTCTGAGGCTGCTCGGTCCAGGGCCACACCCTGGCGCACTGCAGCCTGACACACCTTTGCCTAGGCCTTGCCCTCTGCCCAGCGTGCCCTTCCTCCCCTGTGTGCCTGGTGAGCTTGGCCTTCTGCTCAAAGGTCGCCTTCTCTCAAAGCTGTCCCAAGCAGCTCCCAACTCCTGCTCTCTGGGCTCCACCAGCCTCTGTCTCCCCGTCTGAGGGCACTGACCCAGCAAAGGGATGTGTAGGGTTGTCTGTGCAGCAGAGGCTGGGCTAGCCAACCCAGGTGCCCTGGTGGTCTGCTGGCAGTGTGGACAGCAGCAAGGACTGGGCATTTGGACAAAGGAAGATGATAGCACCCAGGTCACTTTTAAAGAAACTGCAAAAAAGAAAAAAGAAGGCAGGGTACAGTGGACACGCCTATAATCCCAGCACTTTGGGAGGCCGAGGTGGATGGATCACGAGGTCAGGAGATCGAGACCAGCCTGGCCAACATGGTGAAACCCCGTCTCTACTAAAAATACAAAAATTAGCCTGGTGGCAGGGCAGGGGAGGGCAGGGGAGGGGAAGGGAGGGGACACAGCCAGGTTTGATGAGCCCAGACGCTCCGTTAAACACTGCATTCAGGGGTCCCCTCTGGGGTCATTGATCTCTGAGCAGCATTCTCTTAAGCTGGAGGGTCCCCAGTCTGCACGTTGAAGAGGTTACAATAGAGAGCGGGGCGGGGGGCTGGCATGAGGCAGAGGCTCTGACAGTGCCACAATATTGCTATTCTTAGGATGAGAGCAGAGGCCGGGGTGTCCCACCACCAGCAGGACAGAGAGGACACTCGCTTTGTCATCAGAGATTAATGGGACCCTTGTCAGGCCCGGGGCGCAGTTGGGGAAGGGCAGAGGGGACCCTGCCCTCTCAAAGGCACAGTGAAGCTCTGAACTGAAGGAGCTGATGCCAGTGTCCCCAAGGCCTGGACATGGGAGGTTCCCTTAGGGGCTGACTCATGGGGTCTTCTTAGTCTGTGGGGTAGGAAAGGAGTGGGTATGCCTTATGCAGACCCACTGGGCTTCAGTACCAGCTATGGGCAAGTGGCAATGCCTAGAGCACCTATCCCAGGGGATGACTGACAGGAGCAGCTTCCTCCATACCAGAAAAGGGGGTGGGGGTTGGCAGCAGCAGGTGCAGGGCAGGCAGCAGACCTCCCCTTCCTCCTGGGGACTGGCCCCAGGGAGGAGCCAAAGGCCCTTGTGCTCTGTCCCCATCTGGGGTGTGGTGTCCCATAGGAGTGAGGGAGAGTGGAAATGGCCTCCAGGGGCTCCCAGGCTGGACCCTGCAGCATCTGACCCAGCAGGACCTCAGGGAGCAAGATGTTTCAGGCACCCTATCCTCTTTTCCAGCAACATGAATGCCCAGGGCAGGGGAGGGTGGAAGGCTTGACCTGGTGGTAGCGGCTGCCTCTCCCCCCTACTCGCCAGCCCTCTTGGAGACCCAGAGCCCCCTGGGTCACAGTATAGATGTCACTATCCAAGACCAGTCTCCATGCTTATAGATGGAGAAACTGAGGCCCAGGGGTGGTGCCAGAGCCTAGATCACAGGGGGACGGAATAGTGTCTAACCTGTGCCTGACCCCTGCACAGCCTGGGGCTCGGGGGCTATCTGGGAATGAGCGGGTGGACTCAGGGCCGACTTCCCCCACGCCCATACTGGGTGCACCATGCTAGTGTCTGGCTCCCACGCCAGACTGTGAGAAACTCAGGGCAGGCCCCAGGCTTCTCCCAGATCCCTCCATCCTGCAGCAGGTGTGTCCTTCCAGGGCCAGTGAGGCCACACAGTCAGCTTTCTCTTTGCAGGGCCACTTGGGGGGTGGGCCACTGAAGGACACCGGCCTGTGAGCCTCAAGTGGCAGGGGACTCAGGCCCTCCTAAGGTGGGAGATGGGGGGAAGTGTAGCTCACTTACTGCCACGTTGGGGGCACCTGGGGCAGCCTAGATGAAAGGGCAGAAGGTGTCAGCTCAGGGGCCAGGGCCACAGACTCCAGAGCTACTGCAGTTGGGACTTGCCATGACAACGGTTCCCAATGTGCATCCTGACCCTGCCGTCCCACCAGACCCGGTTCCACAGTCCCCTTCCCCAGGGCCATTTCCACCCTAGAGGGGTGGGGAGGAAGTGGGCTCCAAAGCCACTGTGTTGAGGAGGTGACTTCTGAAGAGAGCCGTAGGGTGGGGTGGGCACTTCCCAGCAGGCATTTTCTGGGAGGAGGGCGTTCCAGACAGTGAGGGTGTGGGGTGAGCAGCACAGATGGCTTGGAGAATTGAGGGAGCTTCCAGAGGCTGGAGGAGCCACGACCTGTGGATGACGACCACCCTGGGAGCAGATGGCACCTGGGCTGCTGCTCTGTGGGAGAAGCTAAGGTGCCTGGGGAAGGCCTGTGCGTGACGGGAGTCCTTGGAAGCTATGACCTGGGCCAATTTGCTTTTTAGTGAGTCCCCTTAACATATACCAAGCAGAGTGCAACACATGGTAAGTGCCCAGGACACTGGTGAATGAAGCACGGAATGTCAGATGGGTGGGTGGATGGGTGGATGGAAGGGAGGAAGGAAGGAAGCATGGATGGATGGATGGGTGGATGGGCAGATGGACAGAATGGATGGAAGGATGGATGGAAGGAAGGATGAGAGAAAGAAAAGAAGGAAGGAAGGAGAGGTGTATGGGCAGATGAGTGAATGGAATGAAGGAAGAGGGAAGGAAGGAAGGAACAAAGGAAGGAAAAGGGGAGGGAGGGAAGAAGGGAGGGAGGGAGGGAAGTAAGTAGGAAGGAAGGGAAGGGAGAAGGAAAGGTAGATGGACGGATGGCTTGACAAACAGATGGACTGTCTGAAGAGAACGATGCAGGGGCGGGGTCTGAGGGCTGGAGATGGGGTCTCCCATGCCTCCCAGCCCGCTCTGGGTGAGAGTTAGTGGCCAGTGGGGCGATGATTAAGGTGGGGAGTTGGGGAGCTGCTGAGCTCGGCTGGAGTGTCTGAGGCAGAAGGACTTTGCAGGAGGGTGGTCTATACCTCAGAAGGGAGGTCAGGGCTGGACCCAGGAGTGTCAGGTGTGGTGGTCACTGGCCCCCAGAGGGATGAGCTGGCCTGACAGCAGGCATGCTTCTGGCAAAGTCCAGGGGGCAAGCAGTGGGACAGCACTCCTAGGCAAGCTGGCCGCACGCAGGTCTGTGGCACCGGGCGGCAGATGACAGGGTTGGCATCCAGGCTACTGTGCCTCCCAGGGTGTCTGCAGGGCTGTGGGAACTTCTCTGCCACACCCTCCAGCCAGACTGCTCGGCTACCCCTGGCCTCAGCAGCCCTGGTGGTGCTAGGAGTCTCTGTCCACCATTCCCAAAGTCAGACTGTGAGCTCTCAGGCATGGAAGCCTCGAGTGGGCTCTGAACCACCGGGACCCCTTCACGTCATGTTTTGTTCTGTCTCCCCAAATCCTGAGCCTCCCATGGCAGAAGCTGGCACCAGGAGGGCCCCTGCTCCCAGACACAGCTTCCAGTGAGTGGCCTCTGAGCCAGAGAAAACAAAAGAGTGGGTCGGGCACAATGGCTCACACCTGTAATCCCAGCACTTTGGGAGGCCCAGGTGGATGATCATGAGGTCAGGAGTTCGAGATCAGCCTGGACAACATAGTGAAACCCCGTCTCTACTAAAAATACAAAAAATTAGCCGAAAAATTAGCCAGGCATGGTGGCGGGCTCCTGTAATCCAAGCTACTCAGGAGGCTGAGGCAGGAGAATCGCTTGAACTCAGGAGGCAGAGGTTGCAGTGAGCGGAGATTGTGCCATTGCACTCCAGCCTGGGTGACAGTGCGAGACTCCGACTCGGAAAAAAAAGAAAGAAAAGAAAAAAGAAAGGCAATGTCACTTGGTAGAATAGATCTTGATAGTACAAAAAAAAAAAAAGAAAAAGAAAAAAGAAAACAAAGGTCTGCATCCCAATTTTCTGGCCCTTTAGCAAAACGGCTAAAAATCTGCTGAAATCCTCAGCTTATGCGGGAGGAGAGGCGGGCTGTTTGCCCGGTGAGCCCGACTGCGCAGAGATCATCCTCGGGCCGCGTTGTCCAGGCTACAAGTGGATGGAAAACCTCTCATTGCCCAGGGAAGTATCAGCCAAATTGCATGTAATGAATAGCTGGAGGCAGCACATTCCCCTTCCATGTATTTTACTCTGTGTATTCTCCACCCCCGCCCCTTATGGGGAGGGGCACTGCCCTACCCACCGAGTAAGGAGACTCTTTTTGGTTCCTCGGAGGCCCAGGCAGTAGATAGACTGGGTCCCAAACCCGGGCTCCAAGGCCTCTGTGTGCCTGGGACAGGGGCCCCACCTTCCTTCCCCTCCTATGCCTCAACTCTCGCCTTTCCACCCTTGGAGACAGCCAGCAGAGCCAGGCCAGCGCCCTCCTCTCCATGCTCCCAGAAGTGCTCTGGCTGCCTCAACGAGCACTCCCGGGTGGTCTTGGGTCCATTTATTTTGGTGGAAATTTGGGGACGATCACTTCCCTGCTCTCAGCTACTCTCAGGGAAAGGTGGCGGCGATGACCAGGTTGGGGGGAACCTTTGCTAGCCCGGCATTCTGCAGAACCTAGGACCCCAGGGCCATGCTCCAGGTCACTCGAGGAACAGCTTCTAATAGACACAGCTAAAGATCACTGTGTGTGGAGTCCTGGGCCAGGGTCTGGTCCCAGCTTGGGTCCCACATACCCTGGGCTGGGCAAAGTGTTCTTCTGCCCACATCTCCCATCCCCTGGCATGATGTGCAGGCCGGACTGCTATTCCCTCAGCGCCCACCCACGCGGAAACCTGGACTCACCGAAGCATACAGCCGACCCCTCTTGTTCATGGCCAGGTACCGCCCAGAGAAGAGCCCCCTGATGGCCACAATGCCCACGTCCACCGCCGTTATTTCCAGGATACCTGGAAGAAGTGAGAGGTACATCACTCCCGTTGCCCCCCACAATGCCACAGAGGAGTTGGCTGAGGCCCAGCTGGCCCTGCCCAAAGCCACACCCTGGGCTCAGGGCTGGTGAGGGTAGCACACACCCCACAGTTGGGGGAGTGACTGGAAGTTCAGGGAGGGAGAAGTCACCAGATAGAAGGTAGAGAAGGGAACGTCAGGGGAGGCTTCTCCAAAGGGAGTCATTCAAACCTGGGAGGGAAAGAATAAAATGAACCTTTCCACCCGCTGACTCTGCCGGCACCACGGTTTCCATCCCAGCCTCACAGCACCTTGCCAGCTGCCTCCATCATCCGACAGACAAGCAAGTGGGGACCACTATGGCTGGGTGACTGCCAGGCCCCCCTGCACAAGTGCCTGAGCGGGAAATCAAGCCCGGGCGGCAGACACGTGAGTCTGAGTTCTGGGCCTGTAGGGTCCCCAGTGCCTGTGCCAGCCAGTGGGAGAGCTGGGCCCTATGAGCCAGGCTGATAATATAACCCACTGGCAACAACACAGCCAGGGCGCCTGCCACCCACACCCGGCTGGCGATGGACCTGGTGGGAGATCATTGTACCCGCCAGGGGGCCTGGAGGGGCAGGAAGCCAGTTTAGACCCTGAAACCCATAGAGGGAAGCTGGGCGGGTCTCACCCACTCCCCAGGGTTAAAAAAGTTTAAATCTCCCCTTCCGCCTTTCCTTCTGGATATACGGGTGCTGTGGTGGGGGGCTGGGGATGAGGGACTGCATCAAAGGCCAGGTTGGGGTCATTGTCTCCCCACAGAGGCTGTGAGGAGACTGGGGCGACTGCCTGCACCCTCTCCAAGGGATGACTCTCGGGAGCGCGCTCCTGGCACGCGGTCCCAGCAGGGCCGCGGTCAACCGGCTTTTGCTCCAGCCCAGGGCGCTGGGGTGCAGGCTGCGAGCCTCCCGCCTTCCCAGTGCGCAGGCTGGGCGGCCTCGGCGGTGCCCGCCCGGGGACCAGCGAAGCCCAAGTCTCGACGCAGGGACTGGGGCTGCTGTGAGCGCGCGCCTTTCTCTGCCCCTGAACAGCCAGCACCAAGAAGTTTGGATGCCGTGTGACTCCGATAGGGAGCCTGGCTTTGGAGAGAACCGGGGTATCTTTGTGAGACGAATTCCACGAACTGGGATCCCCTGACGACAACTGGTGCCCTCTGTGCGGCTCTGGAGCCGCGTCTCCCCAGGACGCCCGCGTAGGGCTGCGGCTTTCCTGGAGGAAGCCGCGGTTTCCCGCCGCCACCTGGAGTCCACCGCTCCGCTTCCTGCGCCCGGGGCCGGAGCCCAGCGTCGCGCAGCGCACCCGAGGATCGCGGTGGCCCTGACCGCCCTCCCACGCTCCCCACGCAGCCCTCCTGGGCCCTGAGCTTCGCTGTCCTGCTCCTCGCAGGGCTCGGAGTGGGCCCTAGGTCCCTGCGACCAGAGGAGCCCAACGGTGGACCCGGGCGGACTCCCGCGGTGAGCGCGGCCCGGGCTGCCGTCCTGCATGCGGGCGGGAGTGTGTGTATCTGCGCCCCCAGGCCCGGGCGGACACCGCTCCGCGCTCCAGAGCCGCGTGTCCCGGCGGCGAGGGTCCCACCCTCCTGTGGCAGTGCAGCCAGGTCGGAGCGGGAGCGGTGCAGATTCCAGCGCGGGGAATAACTGTCGGCGGCGGCCACGGCGAGCTCCTCCAGGCTAGAACCCTCCGCGCAGAGGCAGCGGCGGGGGCGGTCACCTGGGCGGCTGCAAGCGAGGAGGGCGGAGGGGACGGCGGGGCGTCCAGGGGTCGGCAGGAGGAGGAGAAGTCGTCAAAATAATAAAGACGATGATAAATGCCTTGTCCAGCTCCTTTTCTCCGACGCATTCAAAGGGCTTAAACTTGTCAGAGCTGCCAAACGCAGCAGAGCCGGGAGTCCCGGGCTTGCCTAGACTAGCGGGCCGGGCCACAGACGAACTCTGACAGCTGGTCCCGACCTCTGGCAGCGGCCTTCCGCGCCCTTTTCGGACGTGCGCGCCCATCCCCCCGAGTTCTGCTGGGACCCCAGCGCGTGCTCGTCTCTCGGACATGGAGGGCGCCCCAGCGGTCGCCGCGGGCTGCGGGAGGCAGTCGGTGTTCCTGGACACCCTGGGCGCGCCGCGCCTTCTCCCGGGCCCGACCTCCCCCTCCCCGGCGCCCCGCAGCACGCGGCACTCACTGTAGGCGCTGTTCTCCAGGCTGCCGTTGACGCGGCCGCTCGGGTGCAGCTGGAGGTGATACTTCGTGGCGCAGTAGAGCTTGCGGCGCCGGGGCGCCCCGCCGAGGTGCTCGTAGACGCCGCCGCGGCCGCCCGCATCGCGCCGCAACCGCGCCCCAGGGCCCGCCGCGGGCCAGCCGGGCTCCAGCAGGCTGAGCAGCAGCAGCCAGATCAGGCCCATCGTGGCATCGCGCCCGCCCCGCGGCGGCGGCGGCTGCAGGCGAGCGCGGCGCCCATGGAAGGGCGCGCCTGGCGGTGCTGACTCCGGCTCCGCAGGAAAGGTGGGGGAGAAGGGGGAATGGTGGGCGAGAGAGAGGAAGAGAGGCAGAGAGGGAGAGGGAGAGAGTGAACGCGAGTCCCTTTAATTTCCACCCAGGAGCAATGAAATTTCCGTTGCTGCGCAAAGCGCTGAAAGAAAGGACGGCTCGGCAACAAAAGGCCGACGTGGTCCCCAGGCGGAGGCGCGGGAGGGGCGGGAGGCCGGCGGGTGGGGAGCCCCGCGGGGCTTGGGGTTCGTTCCGGGCGCCGCCTGCGAACGCTCGCCCCCAGCGCACCGCCGTCGAGCCGCGGCTCCGCTCCGAAGCGCGCCCCACGCCCCCGAACGCCCTCGGGGCTCTGAAAGGTCCCCTCCCAGCCCCTCCCCCTCCCCCAGACCAATTATGCCTCCGAAAATTATAGACCCAGGCCTCGAGGCGGCCGCCCCAGGCCTTGTCACCCCCTCCCGCTCCCCATCAATCCCCAGGCACAATAGGGCCGCCGCCGATGACTGATGTCCGTGAAAACAACTTGCGGGGAAGTCGAGCTGACAAACGCCCATTAAAGGCGGCGCATAATGAAGGGGACCGCGGAGGGCGGCGGCGGGGAGGCTCTGGGGCGCGGACACGCGTGGGGGGCCCCGGGTTTGTGTCTGTGCCCGGCGCTTCCTGCAGGAGCCGCGGCGCTGTCCTCAGCGCGGCGGGCCGGGCTGGGAGATGCCATCTCCTGCCGCGCACCCCAACCTGGCGCCCGGGCTGGCCTCGAAGGATCCTGTCCCAGAGGCGGTCCAGAGAGGGGCCTGGGGAGGCGGGAGGAGGGTCTCGAGAGCCAGAGAAGTGGGCGCAGACAGAGAGCCCTAGAAAGAGATGTAGATAGAAAAGCAGAGGACAGGGCGGGAAAGACCAGGGGAGTGTGAGTGACAGAAAGCGGCCAATAGAGGAGGCCGGGGAGACTGGAGGCAGAGAGATGAAGTCGGCGACAGAGCCGCAGAGGACACCCGGAGAAAAGCACCGGGAGGGTGGCAGCCACAGCGGGTCGGGAATGGGAGGAGGTGCCGCGCAGGGGCCGGGAAGGGGTGTCAGGGCAGTCCCGGCATGGAGGGTCTGAAGCAGTGCGGATGTGGGGGGTCCCCTGGACTGTGTGGGGTCAGGGTGTATCTCAGGGGGCCTCGTGAAGAGGGGCTTCAGAAAGTATCCAGAAAAGCTACGGCCCCACCCACTCCTCTTGCTTCCCAGTGCTCTGTCCCCCAGGGTCCTGGGGCCAGCAGGAAGCAGGGGCCAGCACAGGGGCTTTGCCCCCCTTGACTCTGCCCCAGAGTAGGGCACCCTGTGGGGCTCAGAGGTCTAGGCCACAGCTTTGGCTCCAGGTTGACCAGGGGCTCTGGGGTGAGTTGGAGGGGCTGACATTTCCTACCCTGCCAGTTGCATCGGGGGCTTGGGGTCAGGCAAGTGTGCAGGGCACGGTGCGCTGTTGCAGCGAGCACACTCCCCTGGGACATGCTCAGCCCCCATGGCCCAATACACACAGAGCAGCATGTCCTCCTGAGCTCACTGCAGCGTGCAAAGGGTCTAGGTGGCCCTCCTGAAGGAGGGCAGCCCCAAGCCATCCCCGAGTACCTCCGTCTCAGTCAGGGTCTCTCTAGCCGCTGCCGCAGCTTGTGAGAGTCCTGGAACAGTCCTGGAACATAGCCACCCAATTGATGGAGCCTCAGGCCCCTGGTGATGGAGACTGTAGTACAGGGGTCACTGGGTGGTGCCAGGAAAGCCCCAAAGGACAGAAGCGAGAGGAGAGCTTGTCCACTGCAGGCCCTGTGCTGATGCATGGCCAGAGACTGCAGGGGTAATGCCGCTCCGTTTCCGGCCTGGGCTGGGGCCTGTGGTCACCTGGGCTCCCTAAAAGGCATGGAAGGGGCACTGGAAGGAGGTCCCTGCTCTAAACGACTTAGCTGTGCTGCCTCCTGACGCCAGGCCAAGAAGAGAGGAGAGGTAATGGGGGGCACAAGAAATTCAGAGAGAGGGACGTGGTCAGGCAGAGAGAGAGAAGACATATTAACATTTGAAGAGAGAGAGCAGGAGCAGCCTGCCGGGGCAAGGAGGAGGGGGGGTGGTTCCAATGCCCCTTTCCTGTCTAGGCCCGGGGCCGCCTCCTTCCTTGGTGGACCCTCCCCTCCTGCTCCATGCCTCGGATCCCCAGCCGTTCCCAGGGAGACTGCCGGGCTCTGGTCTCCGGCCCTGCCCACCTCCCGGTTCCCCTGTGCCCAGAACCCGAGATGAGGGCAGGATCTGCTTCCCTGGAGCCGGAGTGCGAGGGTGACCCCTTTGTAGGAGGGAAGCTTGGGGGAGCGCAGGAATCTCTCAGCTCCTAGGCAGGCCTGACACACTAGCCACTCAGTGAATACTCCTAGAATGAATGAATGAATGAGTGAGTGAATGAATGAAAGAAGGCTTGGCCTCATAGTGTTGCTCCTGAGATGCTGGTTTCTGCTGTGTGTGATGTGGGTAATGCCGGAAACTGAGTGGCATTACCCCTGCGAAGTCAGTCTCTGGCCACATCAGCTCAGGGCATGCTCCAGCCGCAGGGTACCACAGTTTATTATCCAAATTCGCTGGCTTTGAGAGTGAAAGCGGATGCCATTCGCAGTTACACCAGGACAGCCGGTGCCCTGCACGTGGTCCCTCCCAGCGGCCCTGGCTCGCTGGCTGCTGTTCCAGTGAGCGTGACTTTTCCGAGGCGGCCAAGCTCTGAGGGCCAGGTTTTCCCTTCTCCTCCCCTCACTGGCGACAGCCTTTAGCCTGGGCCTTCCATCCGCCGTCCACACTGCAGTCAGGGAGAGTTGTCTGCAGCCCAAGCCTGCCTTCTCCAGCTGCCCCAGCCCTGCTGGGGACCCTGGGGAGGCCCACCCACCCGCGGGGACCTCCAGGTCACTTCCCACAGCTTCCGGGCCAGCCTCCAGGCCCCTGCTCACCCACCTAGTGAGTTCTCCCTCCTCATCTAAACCTGCAGAGCTTTCCAGCCCAGAAAGCCTCCCAGACCCCACCCCGGGACTCTGGGACCCTCAGGCCCAGCTCAGGGAGGGGAACCTGATTCCTCCACATCTGCCTGGCAGGGGCAAGGGTCTAGGCCACAAAGTCTCATGGGTGGGGCTGGGCAGAGGCACCCACATAATGGCGACCTCACCCCTCTCCTTCCTATACAGAGCCAGGTGGGGGGTGTGCCATGCACTAATAGCGACCCTGTTAATTGCTTCCAAATGGTCAACCGTAGCCATTTGACTAATTGGTCTCTTCCAGAGCCCAGCCTGGACACTCCAGGCCCAGCCCAAGTGCTCCTGCCAGCAGTCCCCAAACCTCTGCACTGGGACCCTGTCCCCCAGAGCACCCCCAGCCCTATCTGGTACCTGAGTCCACCACTAGCCCCTTTCCCTGGAGAGAGAGCTGGGACAGAGAGAGAGCAAATGGGGTCCCATGGTGTAGCTGCAGCTGGCTGGCTAGGGACTGTCAGATTAGTTATGCTGACTTCCAGCCCCAAACTCACTCAATTATGTTGCCCCTACCCATCCTCCCACCCCTTTCCTTGTCCCCAAGAACAGTGGAGAGAGACTCAGCCTGCCTGTGTCACTCGGAGACAAGACGGGGGGGGGGGGCCTGAAATCCTAGGAGCAGCCCTGGTCAGTCCCACCTTACAGATGGGAAAGGGAGGCTCAGAGAGGTGAAGTGCCTTGCCCGGGGTCACACAGCTGGGAGATGAGGCGAGAAGACTGGAATGCTCCTTCTGGCTGCAGGGCCAGGACCTGAGCAGTGGGGAGAGGGAAACCGTTGATCCTCCAAGTCCCCGGTTTTGCTTCAGGAAAAGTTAGAAGCCCCTGCAAAGGGGTGGGATGGAAGGCACACCTCCCCACCACGGGGCCTGCATGGCGTTTTGGGGCTTAGTCTCGTTGTGACATGTGCCAGGGCGTCCCTTTTTCTGCCCAAATGGGCACACATTCCTTCATGTGCATGGACTGCAGGCTGTTTACTTTTCATCCACTGATGGATGGTCAATGTTATTTCCTGGCTACTTGGCGATTTTGAATCTCCAAGCTGAGACGTAAAGGAGGGATTCCCTGGATAGAGGAGAGGAGGAAGCAGAACTCTCCTGGCACAGGGACAGACACCTCCAGCTGCTCTTTTTCTTTCCCACAAGACTGAGGGCAGCCACCAGCCTCCGTGCCCACTACATCTGTCAGTGCCTGGCACGGGGCTCCAGGCAGGGCAGCCAGCAGGGCTGGTAAATGCTGTCTTCTCCCTGTGTCCTCACAGGGTCTTCCTCTGTGTGTCTGTGTCCTCACTGCTTCTTATCAGGACCCTAGCTGGATTGGACCCGGTTCATTCCACAGAGCTCACTTTACTCTAGTCGCCTTTGAAAGACCCTAGCTGCAACTGCAGCCACAGTCTGAGGTCCTGGTGAGTAGGGCTCCAATGTACACATTTTGGAGGACACAGTTGGGCCCAAAACAAATGCAAATTATGAGGTATGCCAACAGTCCTGTGGATGAGGTGGGGTGGAGGGAAGGGGGGCAATTCACACCCTCACCTCCTCCCCCCATGGATCCAGCCCCTGCTGGGCAGGGCCAGGCTTGATGAGGGGCTGCGGCGGCAAACCTACACCAACACAGCCACACCTGCCCCCGCCCGGCACCGCCTGCCCCTCTACGTCCTTGCCCAGGCCAGTCCCTTCACCTGGAGGCCCTCACCCTTTCCATCTAGAAGCTCCTGCTGTTCCTGCAAGACCCGGCATGTGGGCCCTGGAGGTGCCCGCCCCCCGGGCAGAGCGAGTGTCCTCCTCTGGCCTCCTGGGCTCTTGCTCCCTCCATGCCGCCCTGATCCCGAGGCCTGTTTCCCGTTGGCGGCGGCTCAGGTGGGGCAGCTCGCTCTGGAGGGCAGGCAGGCCTTGTCCACCTCCCCCCACTGCTGACCTGTGCCCGATGTGGCCAGGACGCTTGGACAGTGGGCAGGGGGCAGGGATGGTGTCTAGCCCGTCCCTCCTCCGCACCTGCATGTTCCGTGTTCTCCTTAAACCATCACAGTGCCGCTTTCGAGCTCCCGTGTCTGCTAGGGAAAAAGGGGACTGCGCTGCTGGGGCTTCACTCAGCCACCTACAACCGGGGGAGGCGGGGGAGCACTGGAAACACAAGCACAGGAGCCGGCATCAGTGGACCGATGGACTCAGATACGTGTGGTCCGTCTAGGGGGTGGCGACAAGTGGGTCCAGGACCACCCAGATTCTGTTTCCTGCTCCACTCATTACCCTGCTGAGGAACCCTACAGCTGGCAGCCGCTGCTGTCAATTCCAAGTCGTTAGATTTTTTTTTTTTTTTTTTTTTTTTTTTAGACACAGCCTTGCTCTGTCATCCAGGCTGCAGTGCAGTGGTGAGATGTTAGCTCACTGCAACCTCCACCTCCCAGGCTCAAGTGATCCTCCTGCCTCAGCCTCCCGAGTAGCTGAGACTACAGGCATGTGCCACCACATCCAGCTGATTTTTGTATTTTTCATAGAGATGGGGTCTCACTACCCCACTCCCAACACCAGGACTGAGCGTGCTCCAACCTGTTTCCCTGAGCTAAGGAAGGGGCCGAAGAGCTGAGAAAACGCCCAAGAAATTTCCAGGGAGGGAGTTTCTGGGGCCAAGTGCTGGCCTGGCCCTGAGCTCAGGGTAACCAAGCTGCAGGGACTGTCGAGGAAGTCCGAAAACACCACCGCCTCTCTAACGGCTGTTCTCGGGAGGCCGGGAGAGCACATCGCAGAGGTGGCCGGCAGTGCCCGGGCTCCAGCTTCCCGCCTGGGCTCTGACTCAGACCTCGTGGCCCTGCCTGGCCCAGCCCCACCCTCTCACCAAATCAAAGCTGTGCCCTTCAGATGTGGTTTCCCAAGCCTCCCTTGATTTCATGACTGTGAGGGACCTTCTGCAGCCACCTGGGCTGGTGCAGGGATGGGACCTGTGGCCGGAAACACCAGCCCCACAAAGGTGGTGTGTGTGGGATGTAGAGGGGCACAGCCGGGCACACACTTTCCTTAATGGGAAACATTGCTCACTTTCAGACTTCCAGAGGCTGGCACGAGAGACTCGATTGTCACTGAGTGAGCTGTACACAGTGAGCTGTACTAAGGCCTGGTGACCACCGTGGCAAGACCCCTGCCTGCACCACCCGACTGCTGCCCTGGCCCCTGCCTCAGGAAGCTCCCTCGCTGCCAGATGCATGAGGGAGAGTCACCTGCGAGCATGCCGCGTGCTCCCCTCCTTTGCGGCCAGGCTGCAGCCCCTCACTTCTGGGGGGAAGCCCATGCTCCTTGCTTTGACTTGGGCATGGTCTGGGCCCTGCCCGTCTCTCCAGCTGCTCCTGGCTCACCCTTGGCTTTGAGCAGCTGCTGTGACCAGGACGTTCCGGGTGAGCACCGGCTCCCCGCCACTCTGGGGTCTCTGCACTGACTGTTCCCACCGCCTGCAGCTCCGGCTCCCTCTTCAGCTCCCGCCTTTGGCTTGTCTAGATTCTTCATGTCCTTCAGCTGAGAGAGTCTCTCCTCAGGGTTGGGGGGGTCCTTAAGCCCCCTCTCTCTGCCACCACATTCCTGGGCTGGGCCAGTGTCCTCCTCCCGGCTCTCTCAGCCTCCTGGGCTGCACAGTCATCTGCCTCACCAAGGGGTGTCTGCACGGCCACCTCTTGCCCTCGGCCATGAGCTCCGCAGCAGGCAGGTAGGGTCTGCTTTCCTCCTGGCCTCTGCCCAGGGTTGCCCCAGAGTCCCCCTGAGATGCTCCAGAAATGATTGCATGACACCTCCGTGGCATGTACAGATTCTTCATGTCCTTCCAGATGCAGCTTTCCTCCTGGTTCCTTCCCAGGACCCGGCCCAGAGTCCCCCTAAGATGCTTCAGGAACGATTGCGCGACACCTCCTGGCATCCCTGACCTGGTAATATCCGTCATTTGAGTGAAAACATGGAGCGAGAAAGGTCCTTACACGGATCCCGACAAGGAGGGGGAGGGCGGCCAGGGACAAGTAGCTTCATCCCCTCTCACCCCGACAGGGTGGTGTGACCCACTTGGAGACTTTTCAGAAGGGATGAAGGAGGCTTTCTGCAAACTTGATTTGGTGAAACTCTAGAAAAACGATAGACTAGGAAATTGCCCACAAAAAAACTACTCCTCAGAAGCACAGAGCTAATCCCGGGCACTGCTCAAACTTGAAGGAGTTCATCCAGTAGATAAAATCATCAGGGAACTACAAAGACCAAGAATGGGCCTTGGGACCTTCTCTGCAGAGGTGGGGAGACGTGCAAACCAGGGCCATCACCACAGGGGACACTGGGCCGTGACTGTGACAGTGACTGTGATGGTGTCCATCACAATGCCTTTTGCTCGAGGAACGCCACACCTGACACTCTGACACTTTACCTCGCAGAGTCTGTAAAGAATGCACAAGCAGTGTCCTTCTGCAGGGTCTCAGACCAGAAAGAACCCTCCAGTCGGAGACTAGTGGTCACACGGGGGTGTGCTGTGACACTTTTGGGACAGCAGCCAGTCGGAGTCGTGCTCAGGATGCCAGGAAGGGAAGCGACACAGTAGCAACCAGAGTGCCCTCCCATGTGTGACTTGCTGGGTTGGAATCCAGATTCTGCCACGTAAGACCCATGAAGACTTGGGCATAGTAACCTCTCTGGGCCTTGATGTCCTCATCTGTAAAATGGGAACATGCCATACTGTTCTTTTTTTTTTTGGAGACAGGGTTTCACCATGTTGGTCAGGCTGGTCTTGAACTCCCGACCTCAGGTGAGCTGCCCACCTTGGCCTCCAAAGTGCTTGGATTACAGGCGTGAGCCACCATGCCCGGCCCACCATAATGTTCTTTTTTTTTGAGATGGAGTCTCGCTCTGTTGCCCAGGCTGGAGTGTAACCTCCGCCTCCCGAGTTCAAGCAGTTCTCTGCCTCAGGCTTGCAAGTAGCTGAAATTACAGCCACCTGCCGCCACACCTGGCTAATTTTTGTATTTTTAGTAGAGACAAGGTTTCACCATCTTTGCCAGGCTGGTCTTGAACTCCTGACTTCGTGATCCACTCTTCTCGGCCTCCCAAAGTGCTGGGATTACAGGTATGAGCCACCGCATCCAGGCCCCACAATGTTCTTAGAAGGCCAACATGAATCCATGTGGGTGAAGAGCCGGACAGTGTCCGGTGAGCTGAACACACCAGATCAGGTTTACTGCTATTGTTGGTTTCACACATGATTTTTTTTTTTTTTTGAGATAGAGTCTCCCTCTGTTGCCCAAGCTAAAGTGCAGTGGCATGACCTACGCTCACTGCAACCCCTGCCTCCCAGATTAGAGCAATTCTCCTGCCTCAGTCTCCTGAGTAGCTGGGATTACAGGTATGTGCCATCACACCCAGCTAATTTTTGTATTTTTAGTAGAGGCGGGGTTTCTGCATGTTGGCCAGGCTGGTCTCAAACTCCTGACCTCAGGTGATCTGCTCGAATTGGCCTCCCAAAGTGCTGGGATTACAGGTGCGAGCCACAGCGCCCAGCCCACACATGGGATTTATAGAGAGCGTGCTTCTGCAAGATAGGCAAGCAGCGGTAGGATGGACAACCTCTGAGGGATGCGGATACAGAGAGGTGAGCGGAAGAACTTTTCCCTTTGAGCCTGTGGTACTAATTTTGCTATTGAGTTGATTTTTGCTGCATGCAGGGATTTCTTTGCTGATGAATAAGCCAGTTGGTGTGCAGGGTGTTCACCGCAAGGCCCAGGCATGACTGCAAGGGACCAGGACTGTTCTCTGTATGTGCTCTCTCTCTCTCCTCTGGGGTCAGCTCTGCCCAGGAGCGGATGTGAAGGCGGAAGCCCAGGCAAGGGCTCATAGTGTGAGGACCATGCAGCTGGATTCACCTCCCCCAGAATCTGACAGCACAGCCTGCTGTTCTGCCATCGTCAGCACAGACCTGTGAGCGGAAACGCCAGAATGCTGTGCTGCACCCTGGAGATTTATTTTATTTTTATTTTTTTATTTTTAAAATTAAATCAATTTTTTAAAAATTTGAGACGAAGTCTCACACTGTCCCCCAGGCTGGAGTGCAGTGGTGTGATCGCAGCTCACTGCAACCTCCACCTCCTCGGTTCAAGTGATTCTCCTGCCTCAGCCTCCCAAGTAGCTAGGACTATAGGTATGCACTACCGTGCCTGACTAATTTTTGTATTTTTAGTAGAGATGGGGTTTCACCATGTTGGCCAGGCTGGTCTCGAACTCCTTATCTCGTGATCCACCCACCTCAGCCTCCCAAAGTGCTGGGATTACAGGTGTGAGCCACTGTGCCCAGCCAAATTTAAAAAATTTTAAGAGATAGGGTCTTGCTATGTTGCACAGGTTGATCTTGAACTTCTGGGCTCAAGAAATCCTCCTGCTTCTGCCTCAGGAAGTGTTGGGACTACAGGCCTAAGCCACTGCACCCGGCTTGGAGATGTATTTCAAACTGACATCTTGGGAGAAATGAAAGCCTTCTTTTTCCCAACATGTCAGCGGTGTAAGTGGTGACCTGGGAAGGATTTCTCTGAGCCCCAACCCCTGAGCTCCCAGACCTTCTCTCCCATGTTACACAACAAAATCTGACTCTGAAAGATCAATTTGGTCCAGCTCAGGGTCTGATGGGCCGACGGGCTGAAGCAAAGCCCCCACTTGACTTCAAGAGAGGAACCTGGGGCCCACATAGACGTGGCCGAGGCCTGTTTGTCCCAGGCCTGCACAATGTAGCTAATTGGTCCTAATATTTTTCTTTCTTGAATTTTAAATCCTTTTAGCAACAGATTATGCAACAAAGGCTGAGCTCATTGAGGCCGTCATTAGGCCTGCGGAAAACGCTGGCTCGGCTGTTCCTGGGTGAGTCTCGTTACAGGGTTATTTAGAGGTACGGTGTGTCTCTCTTGGGGACATGCACACAAATGTAAAGAATGTCTCCCAGCCACAATGACATTTTCATTACCCGGCACTCACAAAGGAGCCTCTCCCGGCAGTTCCAATCCGGAAGGTTCTTATCCTGCCCGCTGGCCCTCTTGCTCCGGGTGAAAGGCAGGCACCATCATCCAAGCCAAACACCCCGACCTTTGACCCCCACGTGGTGCTTGCCCTCAGGGCGGGGGTTCCTTTGGGGTGCCTGTCTGAGACCTGGCTGGGCTGCAGGCCCTCCCGGAGGGCCCTGCCTCTGGGCAGGACAATTCACCTCAGCCCCTTTTGTCCCAACAGCTTTTGATCTCACCTGCCTGTCACCCAGGGAAAGGGCCTGCCTAGGCCCTGTCCCTCGCCTGCCTGCAGACTGACAGCCCTGGCTCCCCCAGCCCTCTCGGCAGCAGCCTTAACCCTTTCCCTGCCTGACCCGCAGAGCCTGCACCTGCCTGTCTGCAGGGCGCTGGGGCCATCGACTTTGGCTGGACCAGACCAGGACTGGAAAAGAATTCTTCTGAGGGTCCAAGGCCTCAGCCTACTGCTTCCACTGAGAGTGTGGGACCCACAAGTGAGTTTGGAGAGCATGGTTCCCTAGGATGGAGCTCCCAGGAAAAGCCAAAGAGAAAGCCCCAGGCCATTGGGCCTGGACTGTGCCCCATGGCAAGGCCCCTGCCCGCTGGTTGGGTAGGTGCTTTTGTGAAATGGACATTTTCTCAGCTGCACCTCGACTACTGCTGATGAGCTTTTCAATACACTTTTTCTCATATTTAGACAGAGCCATATTTTCATAATTGTACCACAACAAAGACAGACATGGCGTCCTTGCTGCTCAGTCCTGGTGCCCGGCCCAGTGCCCGGGGTGGACAGCCTGGCCGAGTTGCCAACCTTGCCCAGTGTGTGCTGGAAACGCGGGGGTACTTCCCTAAGGCCAATACCTGGGAGCTTTCCTCCAGACCAAGATGCAAACCTCTTTGTTTTTATGGCAGCTTTGTGGAAATGTAATTTACATACCATGAAATTCACCAGTTTAAGGTGTGCGATTTAGAAGATTTTATTCATAGAGTTGTATGACCATTACCAACTATCAGCTTCAGAATGTTTTAACCACCCCCAAACCCCTCTATCCATTAGCAGTCCCTCTCCTCTTCCCCCCATCCCTCCAACCCCTGGCATTCACAAATCTACTTTTTGCCTCTATGAATTTGCCTGTTCTGGACATTTTATTTATTGATTGATTGAGACAGAGTCTTGCTCTGTTGCCCAGGCTGGAGTGCAGTGGCATGACATCGGCTCACTGCAACCTCCACCTCCTGGGTTCAAGAGATTCTCCTGCCTCAGCTCCCAAGGAGCTGGGATTACAGGTGCCCACCATTTTGCCCAACTAATGTTTTGGCCAAGCTGGTCTTGAACTCCTGACCTTTGGTGACCTGCCCACCTTGGCCTTCCAAAGTGCTGGGATTACAGGTGTGAGCCACCACGCCTGGCCACGTTCTGGACATTTTAGATATATAGATCAACCGTGCAATAGATAGTCTCTTGTGACCTGCCAAACCTGTTGAATCAAAGAAAAGGCACCCTCCCCTCCCCAGCGCCCCTACCTTGGCATCCGATGGTGTCCGCATGTTGCAGGCTGCAGGGTGCCAGGGACCCATCCCTGACCTGGTGTGCACTGGGCAGGTGTTTCTGCCACTTCTTTTGAGCTAGAGTCTGAAAACGAGGGCCAGAGACCTGCGGGGGGCTCTCAAGCACCTGCCCACTGCTGACCAGGCTGGCTAAGTCCCTAGGGAAAGTACGGTCAGATGAGCCCCACAAGCCGTGCCAGATCAGGGTTGGGCATTCGAAATGGCACATGATCCTCACCGGCATAAGCCCCTGGTCACTCGCTGAGACTCGGCAGTGCCAGGATTTGGCCCCATCTCTGTCTTCTTCCAAGAGCTGGGCTCTGACCTCTGCAATCCTGGAGGTTGTTTTTCCAGATGTAGGGCAACCTCTTCCTCTCGCCTTCCTGCTCTCATTCTCCAGAGCCTTCGCTGCCCAAATATGGGGAGCCAGGCAGCGACAGGACCAACCTCAGCTTCTACATCTGAAAAATGGGTGCAGCAGTAGCAGTGTGAGGCTTGTACACAACGGACACAGGCAGCCTGTGCTGAGGAGGTGCCAACCAGGACTGGCTTCTCCTCTTTTCTCCCCCGCCTCCCCCTCCTCTCCCCGTCCGGACCCCTCAAGAATGTAGACCCACCGGGGAGAGCCGGGGAACCCCCTCATCACTCTGCCTCTCCCAGCCCCAGCCCGGCTCTCTTCTTTTGCTGAAGCTGAGACTCTACACAGTCCTCCTGTCCTCAAAGCAAAACCCACAGAGGGCCAAAGTCTGCTGACCTTGTGCCCTAGAAAACCACTGACATCTTCTGAAAGTGTGGCACCTGAGGGGCTGACCCCATGGCCAGAGTCAGGCTTCACTGGACTGTGAGCCCTGGCGCAGGGCGAGGTCTGACTGTCTCTGTGGCTCCCCCAAACCCATATGGATTTGGGGAAAGAAGGCACAGAGGTGGGCGCCCCGGCTCTGTCCCGCAGAGAAACTCCGTGGACATGAGCCTTGAGGGTCAGTGTTGTCGGCTATGACGGACCCAGGGGACAGATGGAAGAGCCAAGGAGAAGCTGAAGAGAAAGCCCCGGCCGCCTGGGCCTGGACTTCACCCCACCTTGAGGCTCCCCCATCCCGGCTGGACAGGCACGTTGGTGAAACTCATTTTCTCCGCTGCCGATGAACTTTTAAATACGGTCTTCCTCTTACTGAGACAAAGCCACCTTTTCGTAACTTGGCACCACAGCGAAGAGAGACACAGGGTCCTCACCGCTCAGTCCCAGTGCCTGGCCCAGCGCCCGAGTGTCCAGGACACAATCTCAGAGCAGGAAGCTTCAGCCAAGAGCCACCAGCACTCCAGACCCTGTGAGGGCTGCTGAGGGGGTCTCTGAGGCCACCAAGGCCAGGAGGAAACACAGCTGGTCAGGCACCCCCGGCTGCCCCGAGGACCCACCCCTCTTCCTCCTGGAGGCAAAATACAGACGGGAATTGTCTGTTTCTCAAGGTCAACTTTTTTTTTTTTAATATAAGGGTAATCTATGTTCACTGTGGAAAATGCAAACAATTCAGAAAATATACCATGAAAAGTGCATATGCTCCGTTTAGCCATTTATTCAGTAGCTGTTGCTTTTTTCTTTTTCTTTTCTTTTCTTTTTTCAGTCAGAGTCTAGCTCTTGTCACCCAGGCTGGAGTTCGATGGTGTGATCTCAGCTCAATGCAGCCTCTACCTCCTGGGTTCAAGCAATTCTCCTGCCTCAGCCTCCTGAGTAGCTGGGACTACAGGAGTAGCTGGGACACGCCCCGCTAATTTTTGTATGTTTAGGAGAGGTGGGGTTTCTCCATGTTGGCCGCGCTGGTCTCAATCTCATGACCTCAGGTGATCCGGCTACCTCAGCCTCCCGAAATGCTGGAATTACAGGCATGAGCCACCGCGCCTGGCCTCAGTATCTGTTTCTTAGGCAGCTACTATACGCCAGGGTCTGCCCTAGGCACTTTGGAAACATCAGCAACGCGAAACAGACCAAAGTCCCAGCCTCGTGGGGCTTCAATTCCAGCGTGGGGAAGTGGACAATAAATAGTGTAAATTAGCCCATTACAGAGCAGGCTAGCGGGGCTAACCGTTTCTAGTGCAGACTCCTCCAAACATTTCCCCAGGCGTCGCAAGCACACACCTGCATCCGACCCACAGGCTGCTCCGCCGAGCACTCTGTCAGGAGCAGAACGTCGAGGACACTTGTGTGTGACAGCGTCCAGGCCACCGTTCCATCCCTTTCACAGCTAAGGTGGGACTCCACTGTTCTCCCGTAAATTCGGTGATTCCTGTGGGGGTTGCCACGTGGCTTCTATTTAATATCAAAATGCAAACTAGGGCTGCACTGAATAGTCTTGTTCTCTTACGTTTGTGCTCTTGGAAAGTACCAGAGAGGGCAGGAGGCAGATCCCATGGGAACCCAACATATTCTCTTTCTCCCTTTTTCTTTCCCTCTCCCTACCTTCTGTCTCTCCCTTCCTTCCCTTTCTTTCCCTCCCAGCCCCCCGCCCCCACCAAGTACAGCAGCTGTAGCTTCCTGGGATCCTTTTGTGCCTGGGAGCACGAGCTGGGGGCTGTGTGAGCCCCACATCATTACCCAGCTCTCCTAGATGAGCAGTGGGCTCTGGAGGAGCTGAGCAGCCTGGGAGAGGACATCTAGCGCTCAGGAGGAGGAGGAGGAGGAAGAGGAAGAGGAGGAGGAGGAGGAAGAGGAGGAGGAGGAGGAGGAGGATGAGGAGGAGGAGGAAGAGGAGGAGGAGGAGGAAGAGGAGGAGGAGGAAGAGGAGGAGGAGGAAGAGGAAGAGGAGGAGGAGGATGAGGAGGAGGAGGAGGAAGAGGAGGAGGAGGAAGAGGAGGAGGAGGAAGAGGAGGAGGAGGAAGAGGAAGAGGAGGAGGAGGATGAGGAGAAGGAGGAGGAAGAGGAAGAGGAGGAGGAGGAGAAGAGGAGGAGGAAGAGGAGGTAGAGGAGGAAAAGGAAGTGGAGGAGGAGGAGGAAGAGGAGGATGAGGAGGAGGAAGAGGAGGAGGAGGACACCACCTCAAAGGGCCCTCAAAAGGGCCGGACTTCCAGACTTGAAACTGGTACAGGACAACTTTGTCCTGGGATGTAACCCCATCTCTGTCCCCTGGAATGGGAAAAGAACAGAAAAGCCACAGAAGCCAGAGCTCTGGGGACCCACCCTGGACTCCCAGCAGTGCCAGTCTATCTGGGATGATGGCCCAGAAGGGGAGGGGAGTGTCCTCACCTCAAACCTCTTGCAAACATGCTCTAAAAATGTCGGAACCTACTTTCCTTCCCAGAAGAGAGTTCGCTGAAGCCGTTGAGCATCTGCATCTGCAAACCTCCCACTGGGAGGGCTTTGCAGGGTGCCACCTCTCAAAGTAGCCTCAGGAGAATGTGTTCAAGCCACTAGAGGTCCACTCTATGACCGAAGTCTGACAGATAGCCCTGAGGCTTCTACACACAACCGGGGCCATTGATACCCACGTAGAGACCACTGACACCTACCGGGGCCACTTAGACCCACCTGGGGCCATCGATGCCCACCTGGAGCCCCCACTTGCAGTAGGATTCCCCCAGCCTGCCGCCTGGCCTTCTCCACAGAAGGCACATGGTGTGGGCACCAAGGGGACACTGCCTTCTTCATGACGGGCAACCCAGGCTCCAGCAGCATCCGAGTGGCTGTCAAGATTCTCCAGGCAAACCTGCGCTCTGCCAACTATGGAAATGCCGCCATCGGCCATCTGCGAGACCAAAATACAGTCTGATAACTCCTCCACTAACTTTAAAATTTTTATTTATTTATTTATTTATTTATTGTTATTTTGAGATGAAGTTTTGTTCTTGTTGCCCAGGCTGGAGTGCAATGCAATGGTTACGGAGTTCACTGCAACCTCCGCCTCCCAGGTTCAAGCGATTCTCCTGCCTCAGCCTCCCGAGTAGCTGGGGTTACAGGCATGTGCCACTACACCCAGCTAATTTTTGTATTTTTAGTAGAAACGGAGTTTCTCCATGTTGATCAGGCTGGTTTTGAACTCAAGACCTCAGGTGATCCGCCCGCCTCAGCCTCTCAAAGTGCTGGGATTACAGGCCTGAGCCACTGAGCCAGGCCTAACTTTTTTATGTATTTGTTTTTTCTGAGATGAAGTTTTGCTCTTGTTGCCTAGGCTGGAGTGCAGTGACACAATCTTGGCTCACTGCAACCTCCGCCTCCCAGGTTCAAAGAATTCTCCTGCCTCAACCTCCCAAGTAGTTGGGATTACAGGCACCCGCCACCACACCTAGCTAATTTTTATATTTTTAGTAGAGACCAGATTTAACTGTGTTGGCCAGGTAGGTCTCGAACTCACAACCTCAGGTGATCTGCCCGCCTCAGCCTCTCAAAGTGTTGGGATTACAGACGTAAGCCACCGCCCCCTGCCTCCTCCACTATTTGTCATCCATTCATTCATTCACCCACTCATTCATTCAACAATATTTTGTGTTCCCATTTCTTTTTTTCTTTGGAGATGGAGTCTCTCTCTGTCACCAGGCTGGAATGTGGTGGCGCGATCTCGGCTCACCGCAACCTCCACCTCCCGGGTTCAAGCACCTCTCCTGCCTCCACCTCCTGAGCAGCTGGGACTACAGGCACGCGCCACCACGCCTGGCTAATTTTTGTATTTTTAGTAGTGACCGGGTTTCGCCACCTTGGCCAGGCTGGTCTTGAACTCCTGATCTCGTGATCCACCCGCCTCAGCCTCCCGAAGTGCTAGGATTACAGGCGTGAGCCACCGCACCTGGCCTGTGATCCCATTTTGTGCTCCGCCATGAGCTGAGGTCACAAGGATGCGGTGCGTAGCACGTCTTTCTAGGCATTTTATAAATATTGACTCATTTAATCCCTATAACCCAGGGGTAAGGACTTCTAATAGCCTCTTCCCAGAGATGAGAAAACCAAGGCACAGAGAGGCGGTGCGACTTGCCTTCAGCAGCTGACAGGCAGAGCGGGGAGTCACAGCAGGGAGCTGAGTTCCTGACTGCCAGGCCTTGACACCTCTCTCTGGACTCCTTATCACACAGCTTTAAGGACAATAATGAAGGTTGTGTGTGGCGTAAGGAAGAAGTCATGATAAGGGAAAAAAGCAGCATCGGACAGCATATATATAGTTTGCAAACAAGAGACACACTCATATTTTTATATAAAAAAATGATGCCATGCATATATCACCTGGGGCACGTCCTGGCAGGGAGCAGACAAAGCAGAAGGCAGCAGAGTGATTAGCGTGGAGGAATGGGGCGGGGAGTGACTGACCCCATTGTCTGACAACAAAAATAACTCCTTTCCCCATGAATGGGTTTCCTTAAAGTGTCACTTCACAGTTCCTTTCGGATTCTCCTGCCTTACTCAGGTGCTTGCCATGGGAGTGAAGGCAGCCCATTTATCCAGAGACGGGGGACAGCATTCCCGCCTGTCCTGGGCTTTGATGCTAAGAATACATCACCTGAAAGAAAAGCGGCATTTTCCTGAGCAGGCTGGAACGTCCGGAGGGTAACCAGACCCGGACAAAGAAATGCTGTGGCCTCCATGTGACGAAGCGGGCGGGAGCTCGGTGGCCCAGGCCAGCTCCTGGTCAGCCCTCTGTAATTCCACAAGGGCATTTCTCGGAGCCTCAGAGGCTCCTGAAGCACCGAGTCTCCCAGGTCCCTGGCCATGGGGCAGCTGACCATGCGCCAAGACAGGGACGACTCCACACCCCCACTAGGCAAATGTGAAACGGAAGTGTTTCCTGATAGGGCTGGCAGCTTCAGGACCTGAAGGGAATTAAGGCGACAGTCCCTGCAGTTGGGAAATGGAACAGGTATTCCAGCAGATCCAATCTATAAAGGATGCTGCAGCCACCGGCACTGTTAACAAGGATTTTTTTTTTTTTTTTTTTTGAGATGGAGTTTTGCTCTGTCACCCAGGTTGGGGTGCAATGGCACAATCTCGGCTCACTGCAACCTCCACCTCCTGGATTTAAGTGATTTTCCTGCCTCAGCCTCCAAGTAGCTGGGATTACAGGCATGCACCACCAAGCCTGGCTAATTTTGTATTTTTAATAGAGATGGGGTTTCTCTATGTTGGTCAGGCTGGTCTCGAACTCCTGACCTCAGATGATCCGCCCACCTTGGCCATCCAAAGTGCTGGGATTACAGGCATGAGCCACTGTGCCCAGCCTACAACAGGTTTGAAGAGTCTGGAGATGCTTCTGTCCCTGCTGCTGCTGCATGGCGCAGGATGAAAGATTTGAGGGTGACCTTGCCCCCATGAATGAGTGAGTGCCCACACAGTCCTCGACACGGTGACCACGGCACAGAGCTTCAGAAGTCCCACCTCGGCTTCACACTGACTGTCCTGTGACCACTCTGTGCCTCAGTTTCCCCATCACATTTACTTCATGGGATTTTGTGATAAAACCTTTAGCACCACCCAGACGTGTATGAAATATTCAAATGACTCAACGTAGACCAGAACTCAAAGGGCAGAGAAGCTGAGTCACCAGCCCGGATTATCAGCTGTGGCTGGATATCTAGTTGGGCCATTCATTGGTTCTGTCTCCCAGCAAGAGTGAGCAGCACAGAGCTCACAGCAGCTGAAAACATCCCAGCACACATCTTGCCAATAAGAAAATATCTGGGAAGAATACATGGATTCATTGTTTTTTTTTAATTCAAATGTATTTGAAAGCAAACTCTGTACCCTCATCAACAGTGGAGACCAGCGTCACTTGCCCTCATTCAAATGTAACTGTAAAAAGAAGTTCAACTAATCAGTTTTTGTTTTTGTTTTTGTTTTTTTTTTTTTGAGACAGAGTATCTCTTCATCCAAGCTGGAGTGCAGTGGTGTCATCTCAGCTCACTGCAACCTCTGCCTCCTGGGTTCAAGCGATTCTCCTGCCTCAGCCTCCAGAGTCGCTGGGATTGCAGGTGCGTACCACCACCCCTGGCTTATTTTTGTATTTTTAGTAGAGAAGGGGTTTCACCATGTTGGCCAGGCTGGTCTTGAACTCCTGACCTCAGGTGATCTACCCGCCTTGGCCTCCCAAGTGCTGGGATTATAGGCGTGAGCCACTGTGCCCGGCCCAAACAGTATTTTCAAATGCTAACGAAATGCCACCTGCTAACCCAGGCACTTGCTCTTGTTTGTGTAAGGGGCAAGCAGCTGGTGTTGGGACACAGCTGGACCTCGTTTAGAAAACTTGAGAGAGGCCGGGCACAGTGGCTCACATGGGTAATTCCAGCACTTTAGGAGGCCAAGGTTGGTGGATCATCTGAGGTCAGGAGTTTGAGACTAGCCTTGCCAACATAGTGAAACCCCGTCTCTACGAAAAATACAAAAATTAGCCGGGCGTGGTGGTGCACGCCTGTAGTCCCAGCTGTTCAGGATACATCACCTGAGCGCCCTACCCCTGGGCTCACCCCTACCCATCAGCCTTTTGTTGGCGTCGGAACCATGGCGTAAATGAGTGCCCGCGCAGTCCTCGACATGCCCACACAGTCCTTGGCACAGAGCTTCAGAAGTCCCACCCTGGCCTTACACTGAGGACTCACACTGAGCCCACTCTGGGCTGCTGGGCAGGACAGGGGTCCGGGGAGCGCACTGCTCCCCACCTCGGAGCGCTCTGCCTTCCAGCCGTCCGCCCCCATCTTTCTGGCTTTAACAAGATGCTGTGGTCTTCAAAAACCATTGATCTTCAAAGCTGAGGGAGAGAAAAGGCTCCAGAGGGGGCTGAGCGTGTGTTGTGAGCGGCTGGGAGGACATCACTTAAGGCCATTCAGTGACGACTAATTGGAACCCGGGCGGCCACTTTCAAGGGGTCAAGGGGAGCTGCATTGTGAGCTCGGCGCACTGGCGGTGAGGGGAGGGTGGGCCAGAACCACATGCCCTTCCCAGGCTCGGGAGGCCGGGTCTGGCCTGGCCGAGGGCCCACAGTCCAGCTGAGTGGTGTTTGCAGTCCCAGGTACCGCTTCCTGGCTTTGGTTTGAAAAACGGAGAGAACCCCTGGGTCCGACCCACTGGGCTGGGCTCTCTGGCGGGCCTTGCTGGGACGGAGATTAGAATCAGACCAATTTTGTCTTAACGTCCTGGGGCTGCTATCACCTAGTCCCACAAAGTGAGGGGCCTGAAAGAGCAGAAATGCATCCACCCACTGTTCGGGGGCCTGAAGTCTGAGACTCAGGTGCCAGCAAGGCTGCGTACCAGGAAGCCTCCTTCCAAGAAATTCCCAAGGGGTTTCTTGGCTGGAGGCCACCTCGCTCCGCTCTCTGTCCCTGCCCACTGTGGCCTGTTCCCCTTTGCATGCCAATGTCTCTCTCTTTCCTTCTCCCGGGCATTGGTCATGGGAGCAGGGCCCACCCTTTCCAGCACGCCCTCATCTTACTTCATTACATCCACAAAGCCCTTCTTTCCAAATAAGGTCCCATTCCCAGGTACTGGGAGTTGGGACTGAGACGTGTTTTAGGAGGACACAGTTACACCTGCACGCACTCATCTGGCTCCCATGGCTCCAGTCCCCTCCCCCGGACAGTGGTGGTGATACTCTCCCACACAACGGTCCTGCAGGGGAGGCTTACCAGCCTCGTCTGCACTGTTCCCACTTTGCAGATGGGGAAACTGAGGCACAGAGGCCCTGCCGTCAGCCACTAGCCCAGGCAGCTCAGCTATCTGAGAAGGGACGAGGACTCCTTTCCACAGATGGGGACAGTGCAGTACTGGGGGCTTCAGGAACCCTCTGGCCAGCAGCCACGGCTGTCAGGCTGCATGCCCGGGCACTGCCCACCACCCCACGGGGCCACCCCATCCGAGGAAAGCTGGTGGCTTCAGAGGATTGTAGACTGGACGGACATGGGGGCGTCAGTGCCTGAGCCCGGCAGAGCTGTGAATTCACGAGGCATAACAACAAGGAGGGAGCAGGAGCCAAAACGCGCGACCTGGCCCCACTCAGGCAGGACCTGATGCGCATCCTCGGACAAGACACTTCACTTCTCTGGGCCTCAGTTTACCCAACTAGGGCAGCAGGGAGCCTCTAGGTCTGCACTGTTCCATAGCCATAGCCGTGTGTGGTAACTGAGCACCTGAAATTTGGCCAATGTGACTGAGGAACTGAATCTTTAATTTGATGGTATCTTAATTAACTAAAATTTAGCTTTTGTTTTGTTTTTGAGACAGAGTCTCACTCTGTCACCCAGGCTGGACTGCAGTGGCACAATCTCAGCTCTCTACACCCTCCACTTCCCAGTCCCAGCAATTCTCCTGCCTCAGCCTCCTGAGTAGCTAGGACTATGGGCGTGTACCACCACCCCCAGCTACTTGTTGT
>CAUYQU010096240.1:0-18417 GCA_963574635.1 Cheracebus regulus
TACAAACATTAGCTGGGCATGGTGGCGTGCATCTGTAGTCCCAGCTACTCAGGCAGCTGAGGAAGGAGAATCACTTGAACCCAGGAGACAGAGGTTGCAGTGAGCCAAGAGTGTGCCACTGCACTCCAGCCTGGGCAAACACGTGAGATCCAGTTTAAAAAAAAAAAAAGTGGTGGCTTACTCCGAAATCCTAGCACTTTGGGAGGCCAAGGCGGGTGGATCACGAGGTCAAGAGATCGAGACCATCCTGGCCAACATGGTGAAACCCATCTCTACTAAAAAATACAAACATTAGCTGGGCATGGTGGCGTGCCTGTAGTCCCAGCTACTCGGGAGGCTGAGGCAGGAGAATTGCTTGAACCTGGGAGGCAGAGGTTGCAGTAAGCTGAGATCATGGGCACCTGGTGACAGAGCGAGACTATCTCAAAAAAAAAAAAAATGATATGTAATAGGATTGTTGTAATAGACTCGAACTAGAAATGTTCTCAATGCCCATCTATGGAAGAGTGAATAAATAAGTTGTAGTATATCCATCCGTGCAATGGATAATTGCATCCTACAGGAAAATCTAAGTTAAGGAAATACATTTTACATTCAACAACATGGATGAATCACACAAACACAAGGCTGAGCAAAAGAATTCATGTAGTGTCAGTCCATTGATGTGCATTTCAAAAACTGGCAAAACTAAGCTCTGTTGTTTAAGGATGGACATATAAGTGGTAAAACTCTAAAGAAAAGTAAGCACATTATTATAATGAAAATCAGAATAATATATAGAGATGAGAACAGGTCATTATCAGGGAGGGACACATTGTGGGCTTCTGGGGTACTGTTAACATTCTGTTTCTTATCTGGGTATGATTATGCAGCTATTTATTATTATTTGTAAACCAAAATGTGTATATACATGTATATGTGCATATACAGTCATGTGTCAATAATGGGGATATATTCTGAGTAATGTGTTGTTAGCTGATTTCATTGTTGTGCAATCATCACAGAATACATTTGCACAAACCTAGATGGTAGAGCCTGCTACACACCTAGGCTGTATGGGACGGCCTATTGCTCCTAGGCTCCAAACCTATACCGCATGTGACTGTGCTGAACACCATAGGCAATTACAACACAACGGTAAGTATTTGTGTACCTAAACATATCCAAACAAAAAAAGATAGGGTAAAAAAAAATTTTAAATGGTACACTTATATAGGGCACTTACCATGAATGGAGGTTATGGGACTGGGAGTTGCTCTGGGTGAGTGAGTGGTGAGTGAACGTGAGGGCCTCAGACACTACTGTACACGACTGTAGACTTTATCAACACTGTGTACTTAGGCTACGTGAAACTTTTTTTTTTTTTTTGAGATGGAGTCTTGCTCTGTCACCCAGGCTGGAGTGTAGTGGTGTAATCTTGTCTCACTGCATCCTCTGCCTCTGGGGCTCAAGCGATTCTCCTGTTTCAGCCTTCTGAGTAACTGGGATTACAGGCACTCGCCACCATGCCTGGCTAATTTTTGTATTTTTAGTAGAGATGTGATTTTGCCATGTTGGCCAGGCTGGTCTCAAACTCCTGACCTCAGGTGATTCCCCCGCCTCAGCTTCCCGAAATGCTGGGATAACAGGTGTGAACCACCGTGCCTGGCTAAACTTTGTTTTGTTGTTGTTTTTTTTAAAAGACAGAGTCTCACTATGTTGCTTAGGCTGGCCTTGAACTCCTGGACTCAAGTGATCCTCCTGCCTCACCCTTGTAACTGACTGTGACTACAGGCACGCACCACTGCACCCAGCTACAATACATTTATAAAACAATGTTTTTTTCTTTAATAATAAATTAACCTAGCTGGATGCAGTGGTGTGTTCCTGTAGTCCCAGCTATTCGGGAGGCTGAGGTGGGAGGATTACATGAACCCAGAAGTTTGGGGCCCGCCTGGGCAACATAGTTGAGACCCCATCTCTAAAAATAAATGAAGTCCTGGTTTTAATCATTAACCTTAGCTTACTATATTTTTTTTTAGGCTTATAAGCTTAAATTTTTGAAAAACTTTTTGGCCTTTGTAATTATACTTAGTTTAAAACTCAAACACATTGTATAGCTATATAAAAATATTTTCTTTATATCCTTATTCTATAAACTTTTGTCTATTAAAAAATCTTTTTGAGATGAGATCTTGCTCTCTTTCCCAGGCTAGATAGCAGTGGCTACTCATGGGTGCAGTCATAACATGCTGCAGGCTTGAACTCCTGGGCTCAAGGGATCCTCCTGCTTTAGCCTCCTGAAGAGCTGAGACTACAGGCCTCACTACTGTGCCAGCAAATTAAAAAAAAAAAAAAAACTTTAAAAATGTTTTTGTTAAAAAATGAAAGCACAAACCCATTAGCCTAGGCCTACACAGGATCAGGGTCATACATGTCACCTCCACATCTTGTCCCACTGCAAGCTCTTCAGGGGCTGGGACACACATGGAGCTGTGTGATAACACTTTTTTCTGGATACCTCCTCAAGGACCCGCCTTAGGCAGGCACTTTATAGTTAAGTAGAAGGAGTACACTCTAAAATAGCAATAAAAGTATACTATAGTAAACACATAAATCAGTAACATGATCATTTATTAAGTATTATGTACTATACATAATTGTATGTGCTAGGCTTTTATAGGACTGGCAGCACCGATTTGTTTACACGGCATCACCACAAACATGTGAGTCATATGTTGCGGTGGCTACTTAGTCACTAGGAGATAGGAATTTTTTAGCTCCATTCTAATCTTATGAGACCACTGTCATATATGAGGTCTGTTCTTGAACAAAAAGTCAGTATGTGGTGCATGACTGTATAAATGTTATATGCATATTACTGTATATATGTTATGTTTCCCAATAAAAAAGAAGTTTACTATGATGAGCTTAATAGAGAAGAGTAGCTCTTGTGTTACATTTGGATTGTGTGTTTATGATGAATTTTTTCTTTTCTCTTTAAGAGGTTCTTTATTTCTTACATATGAAGTTCTGGCCCTGAAGAAGGCTCTGACATTAGATACTCAAGTGGTAGAAAGAGAAAAAATGAAGTCATATATATATGTGCATACAGTTTCTTTAGATAAAGGAGAAAATCATGGTGAGTTTATTGTAAAGTAATCTTTATGAAAAATGGAAGCTAGTTATTGAAGTTAAAAATGAGTCTATTTAAAACATAGAATTAGTAATATAGATTCAGCTAATTCTAAGAATCACCAAACCCCGTGAAAACCAAGTTCCTAAAGAATTAATTGAGGGCCAAATTTTGGACTTCCGTATTTAACCTAGGTTTGCAGTTCTCCTAAAACTAAGTGAAGACTAACTGGCATTTTTAGGCTGAAGCTGGAATTCCACACCTTAGTGGGACTGTCAGTACAGAGGCTGGCCTTCAGTTCGGCAAGTACATTTAGCTCAGCGATATTTCTGTTTTAAGAGATGTATTCAGGCAAATCAAACTCATGAGATATATTCATAAATACGAATGCCAACTCATTTCTTATAATTATCTGTCACCAAGGCTAGAAAACCTATCTTTACTAGTTATGACATTCCACTTCTCAGTATTTAGGTCACATGGAAGCCCTCATTAGTGATCATATGGTTGCGTAGCGAACATGAAATTTTAGAGCAGTATGTTTTTGTCAAAATATGGGTAGCATGGTGAGTCACACACTTGACTCAAAGCTGTCTGTTCCTACACTGTGAGCCAGAATGTGCTAGTTAACATGATGTTCCTTGAGTGGGTCAGGCTCTGCTGCTCTCCTGTATCTGCCACCACTCTGCCCTGTTGGTATTAGTTATTACATCACTTTCATGTATTGCAACATGCTTTTATGGCATGTTTACAGTTTCAGTTACATAGATAATCGTTGCTTATACCTGTATAGTGAGACCTGATTTCGTTAGTAAAGTATCTCCAAACTTCAGTTTGAGGTGAGCTCATCATGAAGGACATTTTCCTGGATATTGCAAAACCTATGTTGTATATGAAGATTTTTATTAGCTTTAGTTAGTGTTTTTGTAGTTAGCGTTTTTGTTTTTACTTTTCCCTGACTTAGAGAGCAGTTTCTTTTTGGAATTGAGAGCTCTGTGTTTCCATAATAATTTTAGTTGCATTGATAGTGACAATAAAAAGACAACGATGCTATTTGTATTTTCTTTGTGAAAAAATTTGGAGTTTATACATTTATCTTTGAAACATTGGAGCATAGTGTTAAAAATATATTCTAAGTTTTACTTAATTTTATAATCATTTTAGGTATTGCCTGGCAGGCAAGAAGAGAACTTCACAAAGCAGTAAGAAGAGTATTGGCAACGTCAGCCAAGATACTACGGAATCCATTTGCTGGTAAATATCTAATAAATGACTTGGAATCCTTATCAGTAATCTGAAAGTCATTGGAATGACTAATCCAAGACATTTTTTTTTTCATTTCTTATACTAATACTTTTTATAGCTATGGAAAATTAATTAGGCTGGGTGCGGTGGCTCATGCCTATTCCCAGCACTTTGGGAGGCTGAGATGGGTGGATCACCTGAGGTCAGGGGTTTGAGACTAGCCTGGCCAAGATGGTAAAACTCTGTCTGTACTAAAAATACAAAAATTAGCCAGGTGTGGTTGTGGGTGCCTGTAATCCCAGTTACTCAGGAGGCTGAGGCAGGAGAATCACTTGAACTCAGGAGGCAGAAGTTGCAGTGAGCCAAGATCATGCCACTGCACTCCAGCCTGGGTGATGGAGAAGACTCTGTCTCAATAAAAAAAGAAGAAAAGAAAATTAGTTGAGTAACTCTCTTGGACTGTATTTAATTTTAAGGGCTCAATGCTTTGGATAGTTTTCTTCCTTCCTTAGATAATTGTGAATAAATGTGGAGATAAGGTATACCCTAGGCTCTTGATGAGTGTTTTATAATTTTAAATTTGTTAGAAAATTACTCCCATGCCTTCTCATAATGAGCATACTACATAAAAAAATGTAGATTTCTCAATCAGGTTAATCTACAACGGGGAGCTAGATTGAAAAGCGCTTATCTGATCTCCTTAAAAAGTTGGCATGAAAATAAAAGGCAGGAAAACTTTCTACAATTAAAAAAGACTTTATTAAATCCTGGCTTTAAAAAACAGCTTTAAGGATTTTTTTTTTTTAAATTGGGGAAGCATGATTTGGGAAGATTTTTGTTAGTGTTTTTGGGTGTGATAATAGCATTGTGGTTATTTAAGAGAATGCAGGATTGTTCTTACAAGATGCAGGTTGAACTGTGAAAGGGTAAAATGTCATTTTGTCTGCATCATCCTTTCAAATAGTTTGTGAAAAATTACATAGGAATATATATGAAGAAAATATGATAAAATAATAACAGCTGTTGAATCTAGATGTGATGTATGGATGTTAATTATCATTCTTTCTTTCATATATTTGATCTTTTTGAAAAAGTTTTGGAGAGAAAAAGATTTTAAAAATTGCCACATATGAAAGACACCAGAATATATGAAACAAAAGCACACATTGAGCCTGGGTAATGTAACGAGACCCTGTCTCTAGGAAAAGGAAAGAAAAAGATTAGCTGGGCCTGTTGGTACACACCTGTGGTCTCAGCTACTCAGGAGGCTGAGGTGGGAGGATTGCTTGAGTCCAAGAGAGCGAGGCTGCAGTGAACCATGATCGTGCCACTGCACTCCAGCGTGGGTAACAGAGTGAGACTGCCTCAAAAAAACAAAACAAAACTGAACCCCTTCCCCCCCTATAAAAAAGCACACACAATATTCATAATAATTATAAAAGATAATATGACAGAATTGAGAACAAATGATATCAGTCTTCATCAATACCTATAGACATATGGATTTAACTCTCCAATTGTAGATTTCAAATATTTACAAATTACCATCTTAAAGTGAAGATAAAAGTATTATCTTAACTGTTCACATTGTCTTGGTTTTTTTCTTTTTGCAAAGACGCTTTTAGTACAGTTGATATAGAAGATCATGAATGTGCTGTGTGGCTGCTCCTACGGAAGAGCAAGTCAGATGACAAAATGGCGCGACTGGAGGCTGTGCGGGAAATGTCGGAGACCCATCACTGGCATGGTAATGAGACCACCTGAACAGGTGGCACGCCGTCAGCTGACTCTTGTTTTCGGATGTCAAAGACAAGGGAGTGAGATTCAGGAAGGAAAATAATTCAGGCAATCTTAGTATATATAAAAAGTATTTAAAAAATTTTAAGAAGCTTCAGTGATACAAAAAGTAGAAAGCCTGCTGACCTGGTAGTCAAATGTGTTCGGTAAGAACAACCTCAAAAATGAGGTATATATATATTTGTGTAACTTTCTACCAGAACGAAGTTATATGTGATTGCATACTTCTTTGAGAGAAACTCTTGATTGTGATAGTTGCCTAATGCACTTGGATTTTCTTTTGGTTTCTATTTAATGAAGTATATTGAATTGCTTGCTACACCATACAATTATATTTGCTGTCACCTTTTACAGTCTACTTGGCTCTAATACTAAGAGTTAGTTGAATGTACCCAACTTGTATGTGTGTATATCATTTTTAATGGACCATTTGAAATATGTAATTGTGTTTAAAAATAACATGTTTTACAATAAAAATACTTTAAAAAGAACTCATCTCCTCTGATTATAGTAAATGGACTAAACTATAATTTGTTAGTAAAGCTGTCTTGTAAAAATGGGCAAAATAGAAAAAAAAATAATTTTCTCAGCTAGGCACAGTGGTTCACACCTGTAATCCCAGAACTTTGGGAGGCCAAGGGAGGCAGATCAGTTGAGGCCAGGAGTTCAAGACCAGTCTGGCCTACATGGCAAAACCCTGTCTCTACTAAAAAAATACAAAAAAATTAGGCATGGAGGTGTGTGCTTGTAATCCCAGCTACTTGGGAGGCTGAGGCACAAGAACTGCGAACCCAGGAGGTGGAGGCTGTAGTGAGCTGAGATTGCACCACTGCACTCCAGCCTGGACAGCAGAGCAAAACTGTCTCAAAAAAAAAAAGAAAAGAAACAATTCTCAAAAGTTAAGTCACAGAATGAGATCTCTGCAAATTAATTTAATTGGTTGGCATCTACAATGATAATTTATAAGTATAAGCTCACTTAATATTGGTGGAGATTTAGAATAGAGATATTTGTCAAAATTTGCCTTCCAGGGCTCCATTCCAGACTTACTGTATCAGGGAAGTCAGAGGAAGAGCCCTGGCCCATAGATTTTGAAAAAGTTCCCCACTTGATCCAGAAATACTCATCAAGGTTAATATTGTTATTTTTTTTTGAGACAGAGTCTTGCTCTGTCACCCAGGCTGAATTGTAGTGGCATGACCTCTGTTCACTGCAACCTCTGTCTCCTGGGTTCAAGCTATTCTCCTGCCTCAACCTCCCAGATAGCTGGGATTATAGGTACCCACCACCACACCTGGCTAATTTTTGTACTTTTAGTAGAGACAGGGTTTCACCATGTTGGCCAGGCCAGTCTCAAACTCCTGACCTCAGATGATCCACCTGCCTAGGCTTCCCAAAGTGCTGGGATTACAGGCCTGAGCCATGGTGCCCGGCCAACCCAAGGTTATAAGCTGCCATTATTGAAATTAATGTTGCTTTCATGGCTGGAATTTGTTTTTGATATATGAAGAATGGCATGTTAATTCAAAGTACTGCTATATGGAACTGCAAACTAAATATTCATGGGCATTATGAATACCAAAGCACCATATCAGCACCATGGGACATTAGGCTTAAATGTAGTCTCATGTATTTTGAGTAGCGGTCAGAACAGCTTTTGAATGCTGGAATTATTTTAAGAAGAAGTTAAATTGGTTTTGACTTACCAGTTTTTACCTTGGAGCTTCATTTTTTCCAAAAAGTTAGGCTGTGATCTAGTCCCCAGATATATGTTGAGAAGAATTGTGAGATCAGTCCTGGAAATGTATCTAGCTTAGAAGTATTGGAAATGTATCTAGCTTAGAAATATCGTAAATGTAGTTGTACTTGGGAAATTTTGGATTACAAATTTGCAGAGCGGTTTAAAAATTAGAGTGCTTTCAAGTCGTTTGTTCAGTTAATCTTTATGAAATCTATAAGCTAGTTTTGGTATTAACAAAAGATTCGCTTTTTCAATAGATTACCAGTATAGGATAATTGCTCAAGCCTGTGATCCGAAAACTCTTATTGGTTTGGCACGAAGCAAAGAGAGTGATCTTCGCTTTTTTCTCCTACCACCTCCTTTGCCATGTTTAAAAGAAGTAAGTAAAACAATAATAATAATAATTTAGAGAGTGAAAAATGGTTTAATATATTATCTTCACTTTGGCTATAAAATACTTTCAAAAAGTAGTTGTTGGCTACTTCTCACAAGCAGATAAACTAGGATGTAAAATTGAAATCATAGTTTTTATAGAAAGATTTGATTCCCCAGGAGGTACTGTTCCTCCTACATTATATTCTGCCTTTGGTAATTGGGAATCTCTGTAAAGAGTTGGGTGACTTCATAGCATATCAGCATCCATGAGTTGATCCCTTCTGAGTTTCTGTAGATCAGGTTTTCTCAGCCTCAACACTAGTGACATTTTGGGCCAGATAATTCTTTGTGGTAGGAGGCTGTTGTATAAACTGTAGGGTGTAGCAGCATCCCTGGACTGTACTCCCTAGATGCTGGTAGCACCCCCTGGTTATAACAACCAAAAATGTCCCTATACATTGCCAAATGTTCCCTGGGCAAAATAGCCCCTGGTTGAGAACCACTGCCATAAATTTAAAGCATGTTTCTTGAGTATCTTTCCTAGACTAAAAAATGAAACTCTTAAAACTTCTGTGTTAGCAGTTTTTTGAAAAATAGTAAAATGAATATATGAGATACTATTAGAGAAAATGAGATAGTAACAAGTTATCAATTTAAAAAGCAGTAGCTTTAGTAAGGATACAATAATTCATTTTGAGTCAAGATGTCAAGAATGTCAAGATGTCACTCATGAAAACTGAGAGTTAAAATTTATAATAGGTCTCTCAGTTTGAAGTAGCAGACACGAAAATATAGAATTCAAAATTAAATGATTGTTTATTTACCTGTGTGGGTGACTGTTTTCAAGACTGAAAGCAGTAATTTATCTCTGATCTCTCTTTCTCTATATCTCTATATCTAATCATATATATATATAGAGAGAGAGAGAGACATATACACACAATATATGGCTTTGATATACATGGCAAATACTGGCTTTGAGTCTTTGGATATTTTTTGTTGTACTCAGTTGTTATTTATGAAGAATTTCCTTTTCTTTTATTTCAGGATTCTTCCACTGAAGAAGAGCTCAGACAGTTGCTGGCTTCCTTACCTCAAACAGAGCTAGATGAGTGTATCCAGTATTTTACATCTTTGGCTCTTAGTGAAAGCAGTCAGAGTCTGGCTGCTCAGAAGGTTAGCTCATTTATTCATTCAGTAAATATTTTTGAGTGTCCACTCTTTCCAATGTATGTATTGTTTCAGGGGATAGCATTCACCCAATAACTGAGTAAACATAGTAACCTCTGGTTGTGTGGCATGCCCTGGGCTGGATCTCAGGGATGACAGGGAGGCAGGTAAGTGAACAGTCACAGAATGTGTAAGAGAGATACAGGTAACTTCAGGAGACTTTCACTCTGCTTACGAGGTCATTTGCAGCTTCACAGGAGGTCACTCTTAAATTGTATCTTAATGAATAGGACTGAACGCAGTGGCTCACAACTGTAATCCCAGTGCTTTGTGAGGCTGAGGCAGGAGGATTGCCTGAGGCCAGGAGTTAGAGACGAGCTTGGATAACACAGTAAGATCTCTGTCTCTATAAAACATTAAAATAAAAAATTAACTGGACGTGGTAGCATGTGCCTGTAGTCCCAGCTGTTTGAGAGGCTGAGATGGGAGGATTACTTGAGCCCAGGAGATTGAGGCTTTAGTGAGCTGTGATTGTGCTGTTCCAGCCTGGGCAACAGAATGAGACCCTGTCTCAAAAAAATGAAAAAAAGGCTATCAGTGAATACTGAATACTGGTATTCTTGGTGTGTCATGTCAGCAAGTTTTTATCTTTATAAAAATCTCCTGTCTCTAAGAGAAATCAGAACAAATAACCATCATTATTAACTGCAATAACTATGTAATCTATTCTATGAAAGGAACATATTTTGTCAGTTAAAAAACACAATATTCTATAATCTTTTACCAATTAAATGCATTTTCTCATTTTTCCCTTTTATGAGAAATTAGGGACACATCAGTAGATATGACTTATCTAGTGTACTTTGTATAATTTCCCCTTTTGGGCCACATCTTGGAATTGCTTCAGTGAATTGTAATGGTTTTTTCTTTTTGATGGTGAGAATTCCATCACCTGGCCTCTAGAGCCCTTTCTGTAGGCTGACCTTCTTATCCTTTTAAAATCTATTCCCAAAGTGGCTGGAAGGTACCTTGGTGTTTTGACAAGATATCTCTGGCTCCTTTTGGTTCTTCCTGCCCTGTAAGATTCAGCTCCTTCTCCAAGGAGATCTGATTCTTCTTACAGTAAAAGATTAGAGTCCAAAACCCAGGCACTAGGTGTGCATAATAGTTCTACATGAAGGTAGAGCTGGTGGACCCTGGGGCTCCTAGACACCCAAGTAATAGAGCAAAACAATTACCTTTTCTTAAAAGGCTTTAAATTTATGGTGATATTTCCAATTCAACTAGTTTTCTTTATAATCCATATACCATAAACCCTTTAAAACTATACAGTGCATTAGGTTCTAATATACTCACAGAGTTGTACAATAATTACTGCAATCTAATTCCAGAATATTTTCACCATCCCCCAGGGAAACCCTGTAACCATTAGCAGTCACTACCTATTCCCCTCTCTAGCCCCTAGTAACCACTAATCTATTTTTTCTATGGATTGGCCTTTTCTGGGCATTTCATATAAATGGAATCATCCAATATGTGGCCTTTTGTCTCTAACTTCTTTCACTTAGCATAATGTTTTCACGTCTCAACCACGTTGTGGCATGTCAGTGCTTCATTCCTTTTTATGGCCAAGTAATATTCCATTGTATGTCTGTGCCTCATTTTATTTGTCTGTTCATCAGTGATGGATATTTGGGTCATTCCTATTATTTGGCTATTATGTATGAATAAAATACATAAAAAAGGAAAGCATTTTTCCTACTTTGAAAAAAAGCAAAGCATTTTTCCTACTTTCTCACACCACTTAACACTTCTGACACCAGATGTGTGGAGGGTTTTTCTTTACACGCTCAGCAGTTTTCTATCAGACACCAGCTTAGTGTCCTTTAATTTAGTTCATTTCTGACACTTTCTACTTAGAGATGGTGTCAAAGCCCATGGGTTAAGGGCTGTGTCCCACAGGACTGCACCCCACTTCGGATGCAAGTTGCAAGTTCCAAGTGGTGACCTGTGCGTCTGATCAGCCATAAACTGGGAGTGCCTATGACCCTCTCATTGGATCTGATTAATTTACTGGGATGACTCATGGAATTCAGGAAAACACCTTGCTTACCCATTTATTATAAAGGATATGACAGAGGATAGGGATGTACAGCACATGGAAGGGATGCTTAGGGCAGGCTATGTGGGAAGGGATGCCGAGCCTTCATGCCCCCTCCGGGTGCAACACCCTCCAGACATCTCCATGTGTTCATCTATCCAGAAGCTTTCCGAACCCTGTCCTTTTGGCTTTTCAAGGTTTTAATCGGTTGGCATGATTGATTAAATCATTAACCTTTGGTGATCATCTCAACCTTCAGCCCCTCTGTCCTCCCCAGAGGTTGGTGAGTAGGGCAGAAAGTTCCTATCCTCTAATCATGCCTTAGTCTTTCTCGTGACCAGCCCTCTTCTCGAAACTATTGAGGGGCCCTCCAGCTACTAGTCATCTCATTAGCATACAGAAGATACTCATCACTCTGGAGGGAACCAGGGGCAGAGACCAAATATATATTCCTTATTAGATCTCAATATCAGCATTCATGTGCATGTCTTTGTGTGGCTGTATGTTTTTAGTTCTCTTGAGTATATAGTTAAGAGTGGGATTTCTGGGTCATATAGTAACTCTGTGTAACTTTTTGAGTAACTTTCAAATGTTTTCCACAGAGACTTTACCATTTTACATTCCCACCAACAATATATGTCCTTGTCCATCTTTTATTTTAGCCATCTCATTGTTTGTGAAGTAGCATCCTCATTCTGGTTTTGATTTGCATTTTCCTAATGCTTAATGATATTGAACATCTTTTCACATGCTGTTGACACTTACATATCTTCTTCGGAGAAATGTCTATTCAAATCCTTGGCCCATTTTTTTTTTTAACTAGTGTTTTTGTTTTTGAGATAAGGTCTCACTGTGTTGCCCAGGCTGAAATGCAGTAGCTATTCACAGGCAAAATCATAACATGCACTACAGCTTTAAACTCTTGGGCTGAAGCAATCCTCCCACCTCAGCCTTCTGAGTAGCTGGGGCTACATGTGTGGGCCACCATGGCTCCCTTTGCTCATTTTAAAATTGGCTTACCTGTCCTTTTGAAGCATCTTTTCACGTTGTAGCAACCAATTTAAAATTTTTTGTTGTTGTTGAATTTTAAGAGTTTCTGATATATTCTAGATACAAATCTCTTATTAGATGTATTGAATTGTAAGAGTTGAAATTTTTTGTTGTTGAATTGTAAGAGTTCTTTATGTTGTTGAATTGTAAGAATTCTTTACATTGTTGAATTGTAAGAACCCTTTATGTATTCTGGATACAAATCTCTTATTAGATATGTAATTTGCAGATATTTCTCCCATTCTGTGGGTTTTCTTTTCATTTTCTTGATAGTAACCTATGAACCCCAAATGTTTTTAATTTTCATGAAGTCTGGAGAGGCATGATAACTTATGCCAGTAATCCCAGCACTTTGGGAGGATGAGTTGGGACGATCACTTGAGCCCAGGAGTTTGAGACCAGCCTGGGCAACATAGCAAGACTATCTCTACAAAGAACAAAAACATTAGCTGGGGCCAGGTGTGGTGGCTCACACCTGTAATCCCAGCACTTTGGGATGCTGAGGGGGGCGGATCACGAGGTCTGGAGTTCAAGACCAGACTGGCCAACATGGTGAAACCCATCTCTACTAAAAAATACAAAAATTAGCCGGGCATGGTGGCTCGTGCCTGTAATCCCAGCTACTTGGGAGGCTGAGGCAGGAGAATTGCTTGAACTGGGACCCTAGAGGTGGTGGTTGCAGTGAGCTGAGTTCGCGCCACTGCACTCCAGCCTGAGCTACAGAACGAGACTCCATCTCAACAACAACAACAACAACAACAACAACAACAACAAAAACATTAGCCAGTTGTGGGATGTGCGCCTGTGGTCCCAGCTTCTCAGAAGGCTTAGACAGGAGGATCACTTGAGCCCAGGAATTCAAGGCTTCAGTGAGCAATAATTGTGCCACTGCATTCCAGCTTGGCCAACAGAACAAGTCTCTGTCTCTAAAAAAAATTAAAAAATTAAAAACATTTTTGATGAAGTCCAATTTATATATTTTCTTCTTTTGTTGTTTGTGCTGTTGGTGTCAAATCTAGGAAACCATGGGCCTGTCATGCCAAGTAGTTTCTTATCTAAATCTATATTCTTCCTGTCTCTATTCTCATGCCCTGCTTTTCATCGCAGGGAACCACGTCAATTTCAGCAGGCCTGTCTAACATCTGACAGTTTCAGCTTGGTGGGGACCAAGCTATTTATAGACAGAGGCTTGCGGACTTGGGTGCTTCCCTGTATTCTGCCGTAGTGTCTCCCACTCCCATCACTAACTTCTCTCCTGCACCCCCATGCTGGAGCTCCTGGGACCTGGACTGACATTACTATTTAGTTAATATTCCTCCACCTTCTGTAGTGTTCTGTAACCTTACGTTTTGCCAAGTGAAGAGAGGGAAAGTGGTTTAATACCACCGTGCCACTTTTATTTTTTTGAGACGGACTTCACTCTGTTGCCCAGGCTGGAGTGCAGTGGTGTGATCTCTTCTCACTACTACCTCCACCTCCTGAGTTCAAGCAATTCTCCTGTCTCAGCCTCCCGAGTAGCTGGGACTACAGGCATGTGCTACCACATTGGGATAACTTTTTTGTATTTTTAGTAGAGATGGGGTTTCACTGTGTTGGTCAGGCTGGTCTTGAACTCCTGAACTCAGATAATCTGCTCTCCTTGGCCTCACACAGTGCTGGGATTACAGGCGTGAGCCACTGTGCCCAGCCCCACTATACTGCTTCTTTCCACAGAATTCTTGGCCTCAGCCAGTGGTTTAAAGAGTTACATAGTTTAAATTGGCCTTGTGCATATGTATGTGTGTGTTCATAGTTAACGCATCATGTGTTTGTATGTTTTAATATTCACCACTTTCAAGAGGACCTGGTTCTTCTGACAACTTCTCCAACCCCTTCCCCTTCCCATTTTAAAGATCTTCCCCTAACCAAAGTTTTTCTAAAAAAATAATTCGTAGTATGATCTTTTTTTTTTTTGAGGTGAGGGTCTCACTCTGTCACCTAGGTTGGAGTACAGTGGCACAATCTCGGCTCACTATCACCTCCGCCTTCTAAGCTCAGTAATTCTCTCACCTCAGCATCACAGGTAGCTGGGACTACAGGCGTGCACCACCACGCATGGCTAATTTTATTTATTTATTTTAATTTTTGGTAGAGACAGGGTTTTGCCATGTTGCCCAGGCTGGTCTCGAACTCCTGGGCTGAAGAGGTCCATCTGCCTCAGCCTTCCAGGGTGCTAGTATAACAGACAGGAGACACTGTGCCCAGCCCCTGTGACCTTTTCATTGCATTGTCTTTACACTATTCCAATTCAGTATATTTAGGAACCATAAATCACACTGGAAATGATGAAACTGACATTTGAAACATTTCCTTTCTTCTTGGGCAGATCACAGACACATACAGATCCATCCTTTAAGTAAATACATTGTTTTTAGTATTTTTTTTTAAACGAATGCTTTATGTTTCATGAAGTACCTTTGTTTTTCCACTTGAAAGGCACTAGTTTCACTTTGATTTGAGTCCCTGTTCTTTTTTAAAAAAACAAGAAGTAGCATATCTTTAATTTAATATTTAAGTAGATATTTAATTTTAATTTTAAAGTCTTATCTCTTCAGGCCAGTAAGCACTCTTTTTTAGTTATTCTTTTTTTCTGAGATGGAGGCTTGCTCTGTCACCCAGGCTGGAGTGCAGTGGTGCTATCTCGGCTCTCTGCAACTTCTGCCTCCCGGGTTCAAGCAATTCTCCTGCCTCAGCCTCCCGAGTAGCTGGGACTACAGGCGCATGCCACCATGCCCTGCTAATTTTTGTATTTTTAGTAGAGAAGGGGTTTTACCACATTGACCAGGATGGTCTCGATATCCTGACCTCGTGATCTGCCCTCCTTGGCCTCCCTAAGTGTTGGGATTACAGGCGTGAGCCGCCACTCCTGGGCTATAACAGCTTTTTTGTTTTTAAAAAGTCTATTCCAGGATCTAGCCTAGTATTAAGCGTTGCATGTGAGTCTTGTGTATTTGGTCTCCTTTTTCCTGAAAATTGTTTCAGCCTTTCTCTGTCCTCGTGTCATTGACATTTTTGAAGAGTACAAAGCAGTGGTTTGTAGAAAGCCCCTCAGTTTAGTTTGTCTCATGCTTCCTCGTGATTAAATTTGGGTGTACATTTATTACAGGAATACGATAGAGATTTTGTGTCCTTCCCAGTGTGTCACACCTGGAAGCACGTTGATTTGTAGGAGGAGGAGATACTTTGAGATTAGGAGACTGTCCTGTTGCTCTTCAAACTTTCAGCCAGTAGTTTTATTTAATAATATCCTTTGAATGAATCTTGCCTGAATAACAGTTATTGCTAGGTGCTTGCAAAATGCTGAGTTTTTCCCTCCTATTGTATTATTCCTTATTCACTTATTTAGTACTCTTCTGTAAGTAAAGCTTTCTTTCTCCTCCTATTTCTCCTTTCTGCCTTACTTTCTAATCCAAATGGGATCAGGCATGGTTATTTTTATTCCATAGATTATTACTATCCTATTCATACTGATGTTCAAATTGTCCCAGGTTTGGCTGTGGGAGCCCCTGCCACTTGTCTCCCATGTCTTTTGGAAATGGTTTCATTCGTTATTTTTGGAGTACTTGCTTATTTTCTGGTATTAGAGAATGTTCATCTTAACTTTTTCCTGTTCTAGCCCTAGAATCAGCTGATTTTTTTAAAGCAGCTTTGGTTTCTTTTAGGGCTAATGGTATTTAGTAAACAAGTTCTGGGCTAGGTCAGCTCATTGCTGCTGTCATTGCTTTTAGGCCTTCAGTGTGTAGAGCTGGGGAAAGAGGCAGCTTCATACGATTCCATTCAATATGTACATTTTTTAGTGACATACCAGTGTGAATACTGTTGGTGCTTTGCTGAATAAGAACATTGAACTGTGAACTAGTCTGTCCAAATATTGATCTTAAATCATTATTGCTGGGAAATACTGGAAAGCTGTATAGATTTGGGCTCACTAGTATGAGAATGTGCAACTTCACTGTTTGGTGATAGTTGGCCTTGAAAGAAATAATGAATATAACCGTGTTTTCAGAGAGCTACAAAATGAAACGTTGATATGAAAATACCTGTGCTTTTCCTTACTAGCAGAATCACAGGTACTACTAGAGTTACTGTGGCTTATTGTCTGTGTTCATAACTGAATAGTATGCACAATTTCAGTCAGAGGTTAGGAAAAAACAAAGATAATTTTTTTCCATCCAAGTTTACATCCTACTTGCCTTGAATTCCCCTCAGGACCCTTGTTAAAAACTCTTGCTTTAAAATGAACATCATTTTAAAGCCCAGTTAGTTTGCACAAATCACAGAACTCTAAGGTTGTAACTTTTTATGAAGAAACACCAGAGATTAACTGTTATATACTACTGTTGCCTTTTAGTTTTTCTACCTACTGGCCTTTTTTTTTTTTTTTTGGCTTTTTTTTTTTGAGACAGAGTCTCACTCTGTTGCCCAGGCTGGAGTGTAGTGGCATGATCATGGCTTACTGCAGCCTTGACCTCCCAGGCTAGGTGATCCTCCCACCTCAGCCTCCTGCGTAGCTGAGACAGCAAGCATACACCACCATCCCCAGCTAATTTTTCATAGAGATGGGGTTTCACTTTATCGACCAGGCTGGTTTTGAACTCCTGAGCTCAAGCAATCCACTTGCCTTGGCCTCGCAAAGTGCTGGGATTACAGGTGTGAGCCACTGCATTCAGCCTGTACCTCCTTTTTATCATTGTTTTTAATATTGTCATTCTCTCTAGACTTTTCTATGCATTTCTTTAATCCTTAGGAAATTATTTTTTTGTTGCACTTATAGAATTTGATGTGTGGTGTTTCTTAAAACTTTATGAATTTATTTAGTCTTGTCATATCTTAATTCAGTATAAAGCAGTAGTAACTATGTATATTTGTTTTTACATGTGTTTAGAATATAATCCATACCACCATACTGTGAGTTTGTTCCTTTGTATTCATTCCTTTTTGGTTGTGCTTCTTACTGCCACAAAATCTACTGATTCATAAGTAACAAGCTTTGCTGACAATGAGAATGAAATGGGAACCGCACTCTACATCACACTGCCAAAATGGCCAAGACAATGAAAGTCCTAGATCATTTTTCTTTGCCTTCTCCTCTCTCTGTCCTTGGGGTATTTAGGGTAGAAATAGATCAGATGATTCAAGGGTGTAAGCTGGGAAAACGGGTTTGAAGGAGCCAGGATGTAGTGGTAAATCTTCAGGAAAAAATTCCTACCCTCTGACAGAGTTCACCAATCCACTATTTACCATTAGCTCTGCCAGAGAAGGATGACTTTTCATGACTTAGCCATATCTCAATCCTCAATTTAAATAATGTGACTCTCTGAAATCCAAGCATGTTTAAATTTAGAAAAACAGATTATATATGAGAAGAAGGCATGAATAAAAAGTATAGAGTGGCCAAAATTTATTTTTAATTGGTTTACTGAACCATGGACCTTATAAATTAACTAAAATTGCCAAACTTTATGGATTATATTTTCTATAGAAAACACTGGGCTTTATATTACTATGTACATTTTTAAGCCATTACCTTGTAGTTGTCCTCTTTTGCCAGCAGGTGGGCCATAAGCATGCAGTTATGACCCCTAGCTCAAAAGTGAAACACTTCAAAAGCACCTAAGGCAATGCAGCAATACATCTTTTTTCTATCCCTTCCGTCTCTCCTACCCCAACACATACACACACACACACACACACACACACACACACACACACACACACACACACACACACACACACACACACACACTCTCTCTCTCTCTCTCAACAAAAAATAACACACGAGAC
>CAUYQU010096244.1:0-17036 GCA_963574635.1 Cheracebus regulus
TTTCCTCTTGGTCTACATGAGACCCAGCAGCTCCTCCACAATCTAGCACTGTGTTGGGAGAGGATGAGCTGTCTTCTGCACTTTCTTCTGAGAACCCATCTTGAGCTCAGAGAGAGAGAGACAGTATTCGGATGCACCAGGGTCTGTTGCTTCAGGAACTGCATCCAGGCCAGCAGGACCATGCTGCCACAGGGTTCTTCCCATAGGTGGTTTAAGTGCTTGCATAGAGCAAATAGCTGAGTTGGTGGCAGCCACTTGCCACCAAGTGTGAATGAAGGTGGGGAGGAGGATGGATAATCTGGTTGTAGTTTAGAGTTCAGCACAAGTGGAGGGAGAAAGCAAAGGGTATATTCAAAGCCACTACTCTGAAGGCACTCACCTGAATTGCTGCTCTCAGATACCTTCAAGTTCTGTGGCAAATCCAAGTAGATCCTGGTTTCTCCACCATGGACAGGCTCTGCTTTTCCAGATTCATCTCCATCATAAATACTTGCCAGGGCCAGCAGTTCACCTCCTGAGCTTCTCGCTCTTCTGACAACATGTAACTTTATGAGTAATTGTTAATAACAATCAGAAGAAAAGGGTATCAGCACTACAGTCTGTATTTCAGTTTATTTATTTTACTTTTTTTTCTTCACTCTGTCTCCCAGGCTGGAGTACAGTGGCACAATCTTGGCTCATTGCCACCTCTGCCTCCCGGGTTCAAGCAGTTCTCTTGCCTCAGGAGAGTAGCTGGGACAGGCACCTGCCACCACACCCAGCTGATTTTTTTATTTTTAGTAGAGGTGGGGTTTCACCATGTTGGCCAGGGTGGTTTTGAACTCCTGACCTCAAATGATCCACCCCCCTCGGCCTCCCAAAGTGCTGGGATTACAGTCATGAGCCACCGTGCCTGGCCATGTATTTCAGTTTAGAGTGGAGTTCATGCAGATCCCGTTTATTCTCCAGCCGGTGGAGTTGGGACTGCAGAAGCTGGATAACAGGCCAGGATGTGGAGCTTGTACTACCTATACTATGGAAATCCTGCCATTTTGGGCAAACCAGAAACTGCTACCCCAGTGAGGGAAGCCCCTCCCCCACGGTGTTTCCCTCTAGCCTGGGAAACTCCTTTCATCCTTGCAGGCCACACCATGCGCACTCCAGCCTTGGGGCCAGCCCTGGTCTGGGTCCAGCACGCCACTGCTGCTGTCTCCAGCACTTGCCACCCGGTGTCACATGGGCAACTGACCAACAAGTTGGGCAGGCCCCTGCCTAGCTCTCCGCCCCAGGGCTCAGATCAGGGGGCCATGTGAGGGCCTGTGAGCTGTGGGCCAGCCTGGGGCATCCTGAAGGAGCAGGGCCCATACATTTCCCTTCCACCTTAGTGCCCTGAAGGGTCCTAGCCAGGCTGGGCTGGGGCGCCCTGTCCCGGGTTTGAGGGGCTGAGGCACACTGAGCAGCCCCGGCCTGGCCGCCTTCTCTTTCTCACCTGCCCAGAGCGCGGTCCCTACCATACCTTCCAGCTGCTCTGCAGTGCCCCACTTAGCGCTTTTGTAATGATCTTTACCACATTCTTTCTTCATTGATGGGTTAAATCATAGAATAAGTGATTCACATTTGTGATAAAGTACCTTCTAAAGACTGTTGTGTCTTAGAGGACACAGTTAATGTTAAATCAGCCAGATGTGGTGGCTCATGCCTGTAATTGCAGCACTTTGGGAGGCTGAGGTGGGTGGATCACAAGGTCGGGAGTTTGAGCCCATCCTGACCAACATGGTGAAACTCTGTCTCTACTAAAAATACAAAAGTTAGCCAGGCGTGGTGGTGCATGCCTGTAATCCCAGCTACTCAGGAGGCTGAGGCAGGAGAATCGCTTGAACCCTGGAGGCAGAGGTTGCAGTGAGCCGAGATTGTGCCACTGCACTCCAGCCTGGTAATAGAGCAAAAAAAGACTCTGTCTCAAAAAACTTAATATTAAATGACATGAAAAAAAACATATTTATCTCCTTAATCAGAAAGGACACTCGATAGTGACAGCGTGACCGGGGTTGCATCCGTCTGAAGTGCCTGCATGCCCTGCAGTGGCTCCAGGCAGTCTGGGGGTGCAGCTCTTGTTCGTGATGTATGGGTTGGGTGTTGAGGATAACACTGGACTCGCCTTAGGTGAACCCACAGCTGAGAGAGGTGCTCTTTGGAAAGTAAAATGCAAGCGCCATCCTCCCCGTCTTTCATTTGAAGCGCCTTTATGTCTCAGGCTTGTTCACAAAGTGCTTGTGATGTGTGGTCTTTAACCCTCCTCTGAGAACAGAAAAGTCTGAGATGAAAGGTTTATGGAAATCCTATTTTACTTAAAAGAAATGGTGATATTCAGCGTGCTTTTATCTTAAAATGTCCACATTATCATATCAAAAAAGTAGAGAATCAGAAATGCAACAGATCATCTGGCTTTTGATGTTTAAAGAAAAAATCACAAAACCGAAACTGGGAAAAGCCAGCATGAGGGTCCTGACTCATCTCAGACTGCAGCAGGGTTCAGACACGTGCAGCCAGCGCTTGTCCACCTCCCGCTCTCCCGTTCACAGGGGCGGCCGTTTCAGTCTCTTTCTCTGTATTCTGTTCATGGAAAGCAGTCCGATTCTCTAGCGGAAATGCCTGTGTTGGCTACCAACCACATGTCGTTAAAGAGGTGGGAAAAAGAAGTGGCACACTCCATTTATCCCACAGAAACGAAGACTTCCTTTCATGTGGGAACTTGTACACAAATATTCAGAGCATTTGTTACTCTATTTGTAATAACTCAAAACTGGAAACCATGCGGATGCCCTTTCAGAGGGTATTGAATATATTAAGTATACCCGTCCTCGGCAATGCAGAGTTAATTACTGATAACACTGTAACGTGGGTGAACCTCAAAGAAATGATGCTGAGTGCAAAAGGCCAACTTGGAAAGGATGTGTACTGCAGGATTCTTACTCGTGAAGCATCACCAGAGGGGATTCTTGGCGGCCAGGTGTTTGGGATGCAGGGGAGAGGTGGGTGTGGCCATGAAGGGTGACCTAGGGTGTCCCGTGCTGATGGTGCAGCTCAGCAACTGATTGTGCTTGTGGCTCTGCGAGGTGACACACGTGACATGACCACACAGAGGTGTGTGTGCGCACACACATACATGTGCACACGTAACTGAAGTCTGAATCAGCTCTTTGGACTGTGTCAATGTCACTTTTTGGTGTTGGCATCACACTGGGTTGTTAGGACACTGATGTGGGAGGAGGGGTTTAGGAACATGAGACTTCCTGCTAGGAATTTCAAAGTTAGAGTTAAAAAAAAGAACTAGGTCAGAGTTTGGTGGCACCTTTTGGTCCTGTGTGGAGAGGGGAACAGTGAGGTGGCCTGCATCCTTGGCAGTGGCCTCTGTCTCTGTTGCAGCTCTGCTGGGGGATCTCACCTTGGTGCTCACCTTGGATCTCACGTTGGTGGCTGGAGGTGCCTCTCCAGCCACCTGCCCATGTGGAATTGTGGCACTGTGAGGGATGCAGAGGAGAGAGGTGCCAGAGCTTAAAATGAAAGGGAAACCAGATGAGTACTGTGGAAAAAAACACGCAAGAAAGTACATTTGCTTTCATGAAACTGATGACATTTGTTGACAACCAAATTCACACATGGACTGGGATAGTCAGGCCACTTGAATAGCGGGGTGTTATCATGCGTGGGCAGGGATGGTCAGGTCACTCGAATAGCGGGGTGTTATCACGCATGGGCAGGCATAGCCCACTCGAATAGCTGGGTGTCACGCCAACTGTCTCCTTGCACTACCTTATTTAATTTCATCCTTACATGGTAGGTGTTAAATTATTCCCACTCCTGTTCCATGGGTTAGAAAAACGAGGCCCTGAGAGGTTCAGCCGCATGCTCCAAGCTCTGAGGTGATGTGTGTGCCACCACAGCGCAGCCAGTGTTCTCTTTGAGCCCAGGATGCCAGCCCTGCGGCCGCCTGGGGACGGTTCCTCCTGATGGCTCCCACAGGGCCCCTGCTTTGCTGTAGAAGCTGTTGGGTTCGTCCCGACCTCTGGTCGCCCTGGCGAGTTAGGGTGACGAGGCTCCTTCCAGCACTGGCACTCAGGTGGGAGGAAGTCAAGGTTTTTTATAGAAAGATGTTTTAATATAATTGACCTTTTCAATAAAAATCTGAGAAATACATTGACCAGAGATTTTTGAATTGCTTCAGTGAAACATGTTTTTGGCTTTTGCCATTTTGGTGTCTTGCGTTAGTTCCTTCTTGTGGCTCATTTAGAATCTAGCACTTTGTCCTGGGTGGCTCTTTCCTCTGCCTTAGACTCACACTGATTACAGTATTGGCTTTGACACAACGCCTTAGGGGGGCTCCATTTGATAACTGGTGCTCAGAGGCGGAGCTGCCGTTGGATGCTGGTCTTTGGGCCCTGGCGACACGAGCTTCTGGTTGTTGGGATTCGCAGGCTGCCCTCCAGCTCCTGTGTCTCCCAGAGCCTGAACCTCACACACTGAGGTAGACGTTGCCTCAATTACACTGTTCCCAGGGCCTGGGTCTGGGGACAGGGTTTCAGGCTGGCGGTTCCTCTTTTCCTCTTCCTCTCCACGCAGTGGGACGTCCCTGACAGGGCTTCTCTTGTTCTTTCAGCCTCTTGGGGAGCAAAGCACAGAAACTGTTTTGCTCCACACCGTGTATCAAACATGTCATTCGTAGCTGGTAGTGGCTTGAGCATATTTTTTTTTTTTTTTTTTTTTTTGCAGTGACTTAGAACTGGCCCAGATGACTAAAAACGTTTTTAATCATGTTTTATTTTGAAGATTTTGACTTCAGTGTTCCAGGATCCATGAAGCTTCATAATCTTATTTCTAAGTTGAAAAAGTGGATCAAAATCTTGGAGGCCAAGACCAAGCAACTCCCCAAATTCTTCCTCATAGAGGAAAAGTGCCGGTTCTTGAGCAATTTCTCGGCACAGACCGCTGAAGTGGAGATTCCCGGGGAGTTTCTGATGCCGAAGCCAACACATTATTACATCAAGATAGCGCGGTGAGTGGGCCAGCCTGGCTGGTGGAGCTAACCACGGCATCCATGGACGTGGAGCCCCATGGGAGCTCTGGGGTGGACCCTGTGTGGAATTTGAGGCACAGATTCCTTGACGTGGGAGAACACAAGACGATTCTAGGATTTAAGTGGTCAGGCACCTTAGAAGCTCTGCCCGCACTGACCGTTTAGCTGTCCTGATTGCAGTTCAGGTTTGCATTCAGCAGTCACCATAGAACTTGACAAAATGTAGCATGTCCCATCTTTTGTAAACCCTCGAAGCACAATATTCAGGCAGAATCAGACAATTGTAATGCTTCCCAGAGCGGGCTGCGTCTCATTTGAAATGCAGGAAGGGCTTTGAAGCGGTTTCCCTTGACCAAGTGTTTCATCTTTATTTCTGAACCAGACGCAGCTCTGCTTTCCCATACATCCAGAGGTTAGCTGCCCTTTCCTCCAAATCTGGTTCCTGAGCTAGCCAGCTGTCCCTCCTCGACTTCCATCTCTGGCTGCTGAATTTAAAATTTTGTGACTCCATTTCCACATATCAGGGTGAGATGGGGTACAGATAAATTGATAACCGACCACTGACCTACGCAGTCTGTTTCCCGTGACAGTTCTGACGACTCTAGTTTCTTCTCAAGACAAGAACTGGTAACAGGGATGCAGGGCGTGCACCTCACGCTTCTCGCTTTGGTAGGTTCATGCCCCGGGTGGAGATTGTGCAGAAGCACAACACCGCGGCCCGGCGGCTCTACATCCGGGGACACAATGGCAAGATCTACCCTTACCTCGTCATGAACGACGCCTGCCTCACAGAGTCGCGGCGGGAGGAGCGCGTGTTGCAGCTGCTACGTCTGCTGAACCCCTGTTTGGAGAAGAGAAAGGAGACCACCAAGAGGCACTTGTTTTTCACAGGTAGGTGTGAGAACCACGCTTCGCAGGGTCCACAGGCAGCTCACCTTAGCCTTTGAGGGTCCACCTGCGTCCCCAGAGAACATTCTAGTCTGTGCCGAGCAGGGAAGGCCTCAGCAAGAGGAGCAGCTCCGGGCTTTTAGGCTTCTCCCTGAGAGATGAGAGCTGTGTCCACTTTTTCTTTAAGGCGCTTGTCCGACCTGCGGGCTCCGTGCAGTCCAGGACGCCTTTGAATGTGGTCCAGTGCAAATTCATAAGCTTTCTTAGAACATTACGAGGTTTTTTTTGTTTTGTTTTTTGAGACAGAGCCTTGCTCTGTCACCCAGCCTGGAATGTAGTGGCACAATCTCGGCTCACTGCCGCCTCCACCTCCCGGGTTCAGGCAGTTCTCCTGCCGCAGCCTCCTGAGTAACTGGGATTATACACACATGCCACTGCGCCCAGCTAATTTTTTTTTTTTTTTTGCAATTTTTAGTTGAGACGGGGTTTCACCATCTTGGCCAGGCTGGTCTTGAACTCCTCACCTTGTGATCCACCCGCCTCGGCCTCCCAAAGTGCTGGGATTACAGGCTAGCCACTATGCCCGACCCAGATTTTTTTTTTTTTTTTTTGCTATTTTTTTTTTTTCTTTTTTAGCGAATCAACTGTCGTTAGTGTCAGGGTATTTTATGTGTGCCCCGAGATGATCATTCTTCCAGTGTTACCCAGGGAAGCCAAAAGAGTGGACACCCCTGTTCTAAGGCCTTTTGCACTCTATGCAGCAGGCTCTTGGGACAGCCAACGCCTGCCAGTGCATGCTGCCATTTCACTTCTCCAGGGAGCCAGGGGACCCGGCCAAGCCTAGCCTGGGCACAGCAGCACGCACCAGGTTTCCAGCACGCCTCGAGCCACATCACACACTGCACTCTGCACCCTCCCTGAGTTTCCTTCCTGGGTGAAATGCAGGACCCAGGAAAGTCTGCCTGCCCAGTTAGGGCCACAGAGATTGTCAGGGGGCACAAGTAGCTGATAAGAAGCGACCTCTGAGTTAAATCTTTATCTCCGAGTTACCATGAGTGGTCTGACTCTATGCACAGCACGTAGATGCGATGCTTATAATGTTATCCAGAGGTGAGAATCACTGTGATGACATTTTAGCGTCTAATCCCTGAGGTCGGGAGCCCGCTGCAGTGCATGTCATCTAGTCCTGTATGGGAACTTTCTTTCACCACCTAAGCTGTGATCCAGCCCCTTTTGACCTGAAATCTCTGACCCTTTAAGTTCTGTATCTCAAAATAAGTAGATTTTTTTAAAAGCCTGAAGAAAGCTCAAAATGCATCAACGAAAGCTGTGTGTGTGTTTTAACACGTGTGTAACATGACCTTTCGTGTTGATCCCAGCTGTGAGTTATTGACTTCTCTGCTTTTCAACATTGGTTAGCACGGCCTGGCAGTCCTAATGTGTGTCCTGGAGTCATGTAGGGATTTCTCTATGGGTAGAAGCCAGGACAGCGAGCCATCAGTTGTGGCTTAACTGACATTGGACAGAATTAGCCACTTGGTTCACAGAAGTCAGAATCATCTGTGCACCTCATGCACCCCTGACTCCACATCAGAGGTTACAGAAGCCTGGACACGGCCACCATTGGGACCCTCACCGGGGAGGCTTAATCTGCCATCTTCTGGAAATCTCTCAGTTCCCTCCAACTTTATTGTAACAAGGTATCTGAACAAGAATTCCTGAACCTAATATCTTCATAAAGTATTATCTCATTTAATCCACAAGCAACCCTCTGGGGTAGGTACTATTATCCTACTTTTGGATCAAGAAACTGCACACAAGCCTGGTGCTGCTCCCCAAGGCGACATCACTGGGAAAGCAGACTCTGGAGTGGCCGCCCAGCGCTCCTGCCGCCTCCAGCTAGCTCAGACAGGAGTGGTTTCGGGGCAGGTCAGCATCCTGTTGGGCAGGTGGTTCCTTAACTGCATCTCAGATACCGAATGGTGATTGGGAACAGTGCTGGTCACCATGTGTGGACAGGGATTTACACGTTAATGGGGCTGGATGATGAGGTTGACGCTGGTGGCTTTCCTTATCTGGACAGAACACACAAGATGACTTCAGAGATGATTTTCCTGCTTCTCCAGAGATGGGGCGTAACCGTCCTAGGTGCTGAAAGACAGGGTTGCGTCATTAGCCAGCAGCTGTCCCAGAGCAGGAGGGCTGGACTCTTCCCGTAGACTGATTAAGGAAAGCCTCTAAGACTGAACATTTGGCAGAGTCTGTTTATTATTATTATTTTTTTGAGAGGGTGTCTCACTCTGTTGTTCAGACGAGTATGCAGTAGCGCAATCCCAGCTCACTGCAGCCTCCACCTCCTGGGTTCATGTGATTCTCCCGAGTAGCTGGGACCACAGGCATGTGCCACCACACCCAGCTAATTTTTCTGTTTTTTAGTAGAGACAGGGTTTTGCCATGTTGGCCAGGCTGGTCTCGAACTCCTGACCTCAAGTGATCCTCCTGCCTTGGCCTCCCAAAGTGCTGGGATTACAGGCATGAGCCACCATGCCTGGCCATGTTCTTATTTTTTAGACAGGGTCCTACTCTGTGTCACCCAGACTGGAGTACTGTGGCGCAGTCACAGCTCACAACAGCCTCCAACTCCTGGGCTCAGGCAGTCCTCCCACCACAACCTCCGGAGTAGCTGGCACTACAGGCTATTCTTTATTTTTTTGGTTTTTTTAAGACATCTTTTTAAGATTGCCTTCTAAAGCATTTCTGATTGTGAACACAGGCTGACGGTCAGCTCATGCCATCAGAGCCTCGTGCCATCTGCTGGGCAAATGGATGGTGCAGCTTCCTCCATGGTCCCTCTGAGGCACACAGGGCCGGGTCAGCTCTGCTACCAGTGGCGCCTTGGCAGTGGAGTTGAGCTGGCCCGCAGTCACCCTCAGCCTGCCCCATTTCTCGTCCCCTCTCCCCAGTGCCCCGGGTCGTGGCAGTTTCCCCGCAGATGCGCCTCGTGGAGGACAACCCCTCTTCACTTTCCCTGGTGGAGATCTACAAGCAGCGCTGTGCCAAGAAGGGCATCGAGCATGACAACCCCATCTCCCGTTACTACGACCGGCTGGCCACGGTGCAGGCACGGGGGACCCAAGCCAGCCACCAGGTAGCAGCGGGGCGGGGCCGGGCTGGGGGCTGAGCTGCCTCCTGTAGCCTTCCTGCGTAGGGCGGTGCTTGGGAGCACACGGTTCTCGGGAGACACGCAGGCATTCATTGGGGACCACCTCTGTCATTTAAGATAACTTGATTAGATTCGTGAGATGGTAGAGAGACAGCCATTGACCTTAGTGAGAGGACGCTTGTCGTGATGGTTTGTCATGATAGGACATGGGTCATTCCTCGACCGTGGAGAGGCCCCTTGTCCTCTGCCTGTACTTAAAAAGAAGCTCTGAAGTTAGAATTTTAAAATAAGTTTCTGGCAGTCTCATTTGGCAGCCACACCTGATCTGAGGTGCTGGGAGGCTGTTTACAGTCTGCCTTCATCCACTTCACCTGGTCTGCTGCTGGGGCGTTAGGCCGTGTGCAGTATATATACTCTCCATACTTTTTAAAATACAGAAAGCGACAGACTCTGGAGTGCGAGGGCCCAGCTGTTTGGGTTGCCTGAGCCAGGAGCGTGGATCCCGCAGGAGTCTTGGGTGGCCCTGCCTGCAGCCCCCGGAGGTGCGGAGGCCCCTCTTTCACCTGCACGTTTTTGCCCTTGGTAGGAGGCAGGTCAGGCATGGGCTCTGGATGAGATTTTTGGGGGATTGTGTGGAGCACCCAGCAGCAGCTGTTTTGGCCTCTCCCCAGGTGCACCTGAGGTCCTTTCTGTGGGTCCCAAGCAGGAGAGACCACAGAGGTGGACACTGTGACCTTGCCCAAGTCTTACATGGACTTATTCCAATTCTCCCGGCTCCTGGAGGACTTAGTTTGGTTGAGGAAGGTTGAGCCCACCCTGTGCTCCGTGGCCCAGGCCACGGCAGGGCCCGAGGTGTTCCAGGCTGCAGGGTCAGGTGCTGCCTCCCGGCTCTGCAGGCAGAGGCGTGGATCCCTGTTTCTGATCGACCTCTGTTGACAGAGCTCATGGCCTCTCTTGGGAATCGACGCTAGCACTTTTTTGTGGCACAGGCCACGGCCTGCTCATTCTATGGATGGTGGGCAGTTCTGCAAATATGCAGGAGAGGAATGGATTATTCTCTTATGGCAACATTAACTTTCTACACCGTGGAAGCCAGTGACAAACACGTGCTGACTTCAGAGTCATCCTGGTTGTAAACAGCGTGAGTGACCGACCAGGCTGTTTGTTCCAGGTTAGCAGCTGCCAGGGCCTGTAGGCAGAGGGAGATGCCCACAGCACAGAGGACTCCAGCTTCAGACCCGCTTCCTCCTCTCTGTGCCTCTTGGTTTTTGTTTTGCTATAAATTCTGCTCCGTCATTCTTCTGTCTTTTCTTTTTTTTTGAGACAGAGTTTTGCTCTTGTTGCCCAGGCTGGAGTGCAATGGCACGATTTTGGCTCACTGCAACCTCCGCCTCCCAGGTTTAAGCAATTCTCCTGCCTCAGCCTCCCGAGTAGCTGGAATTACAGGCATGCATCACCACACCCGGCTAATTTTGTATTTTTAATAGATACGGGGTTTCTCCGTGTTGTTCAGGCTGGTCTTGAACTCCTGACCTCTGCTCGCCTCAGCCTCCCAAAGTGCTGAAATTACAGGCGTGAGCCACCCCACCCAGGCATTTTTTGTTTTGTTTTGTGTTCAAGACAGTCTCTCTCTGTTGCCCAGGCTGGAGTGCAGTGATGCGATCTCGACTCACTGCAACCTCCACCTCTAAAGTTCAAGCGATTCTCCCACCTCAGCTTCCCACGTAGCTGGTATTACAGGCGTGAGCCACCGCGCCTGGTCAGGCTGCTGGTTTTCACAGCTCCCACAGTGGTGAGGCGGCTGGTTTTCCAGGCTCCTGTGGAGCTGGGGAGAAGTGAGTGGGAATGGCGCACACTGAACTGGCAGCGCACTCACTGTTCTCACCAGGAGTCAGCCTTTTCCTCAGACTGTTTGCAAGGTTTAATTTCTGGAGTTCTGAAGAAGTTGATTTTGATGGGTTTTGGCAGCATGCTCACTGCTTGCGGAGCAGATTTTGGAGATCCTTGAGGTCTCAGAAGTGCTTCTTCCTGTTTGACAGACAAGGAAACAAGCTGCATGTGTTGTGGGCAGCCTGCCTTGTGCTTGCCGGTGGAAGGGCCTGCTTTCTCCTGGCCATTCAGAGGACGGGGGTCGGGCTTTGCTGATAAAAGACCCCGGGCCTGTACCAGATGGTCGAACAGGAGCTCCATTAACTCAGTAAACTTACTGAGTAATGGTGTCTGCAGTGGTCTATGAGTCTCCAGTCCAGAGATCAGTGTCAAATGTGGCATGTGTGGGTATAGCAGCTCCTTCAGTTTGTGAGACATTTGTCTTCGGTATTCGGTCTTGGTTGGAAGTGGTGCTGCTGCCATCGGCGTTTTCTTGTGTTAATTGGTCTGATATATTCTGTAGTCAGCAAGGGTGGACGTGTTTCGATATTTACCTGCATTTTCATCAGGTGTCACATATCAGGTAACAGGCATTGGCGCAGACCAGCTGCATTGGTGCTTTAGAGGGGGCGGCAGCGAACCCCAAAGGGAAACAGAGCCATATTGTGCCTCCTCGTGTTCAGTCAAATAACAATGCATGTGTCAAATCTCTCACCAGAATTTACTCTTGCTGCTAAGTTAAAGACTAATTGCAATTTGAGAGTTTTTCTTTTGCAAAAAAAAATCAGTGAGTTAGGTGGAAGTGTCATGGAGTGATGTATTTCAGGTCCTTCGCGACATCCTCAAGGAGGTTCAGAGTAACATGGTGCCGCGCAGCATGCTGAAAGAGTGGGCACTGCACACCTTCCCCAACGCCACGGACTACTGGACATTCCGCAAGATGTTCACCATCCAGCTGGCTCTGATAGGCTTCGCGGAATTTGTCCTGCATTTAAATAGACTCAACCCCGAGATGTTACAGATCGCTCAGGTAAGCTGGTTTGAACAGCCAGATCCTCTCCTCGAGACTTCACCTTTCTGTTGAAGTTTCTAAAGTGTCTCCTTCTGAAATTTAGGACACTGGCAAACTGAACGTTGCCTACTTTCGATTTGACATAAACGACGCGACTGGAGACCTGGATGCCAACCGTCCCGTCCCGTTCCGCCTCACACCCAACATTTCCGAGTTTCTAACCACCATCGGTGTCTCCGGCCCGTTGACGGCGTCCATGATCGCGGTGGCCCGATGCTTTGCGCAGCCGAACTTCAAGGTGGGTCTCCGCATCATCTGGTGACAGGGGCACGCCAGGGCCACTCAGGTGCATATGCGTCATGGCCTTGTGGGAGCTGCTTATCTGCCTCGTGGGCTTTGCGTTTCCCACCGTGTCCAGCACCCCCGTGGGTTACAACCTTCTTTGCTGTGAGGGCAGAGGATAGCTTTCTCTTCGGTTCACTCTCGGCTATAGTGCCTGGAACAGGCCTGCCTGACACTCAGCAGATGATGGAAGGCATCGAGTAAACAAGCAGATGGAGCCCCGGTCGCAGTGTGGCCTCCTGTGCCACCCAGGTTTGTGCCGCCCAGCACCGAGGCCTTCTGGCTGCTGCTCCAAGTGCAGGAGGGGGTGTGTCCCCCAGCGGCTTCCCCAGCCCGTCCTGAGGGCGCATGCCTGGCCCGGTGCTGAGGCTTGACCAGCCCTCGTGGCCCTGGGTGGCCGCTGTGGCTGAGCCCCACCTTGTGAGGAAGCTGCCCCTCTGGGCTGTTCTTGGTTCAACACAAGTCCTCATGTTCTCTCCCTCACGCAGGTGGACGGCATTCTGAAAACCGTGCTCCGGGATGAGATCATTGCTTGGCACAAAAAAACGCAAGAGGACACGTCCTCTCCTCTCTCGGCCGCCGGGCAGCCAGAGAACATGGACAGCCAGCAGCTGGTGTCTCTAGTTCAGAAAGCCGTGACCGCCATCATGACCCGCCTGCACAACCTCGCCCAGTTTGAAGGCGGGGAGAGCAAGGTGAACACCCTGGTGGCCGCGGCAAACAGCCTGGACAACCTGTGCCGCATGGACCCAGCCTGGCACCCCTGGCTGTGACCGCGGCCGCCTCAGCCACCCGGAATGTGAAGGGAGCCGCAGGCTCTGAGCCCATGGCTTTTACCACTTCTCTCTGCCTCGTTCATTTTATTCACGAAAGTCCTGCAGTTTCACTGGATTGCAGTTGCTTTCCTGGTAGTTTATGTGTGAAAGAGGGAGCTGGTGACGACTGTGGGTGAGGCGGTTAGAAATGGTAGAGCTGGAACTTACTCCAGACTTTTAAGTGATCTTTTAAGAAACCAGGATTCTCCGGTCTCGAATTTGTGGGTGAGTCCTTTTTTTATGGTGTCCTCCCTCTGTGAATGTACAGGCGGAACCGTACGAGCAGCTCCCAGCCGTCCATTTTTAACACCTCACAGCAGCTTTGTGCTTTTGTACAGACCTTTGTAACAAGTGTACAGAAAACCCATTTTGTTTGAGACGCAGGAGATGATGAACTGATCGTGCTGGTTTTTCTGAGCACAGAGTTTTAGGCTGTACGCAGCCCGCCGTGGGATTCTCACTGAGCATTTGGCGTGGGTCCACGGGTCGGGTCACCCTGTGGGAGCGCCACACCACATCCACCTGGATGCTGCTGGTGGAGACAGAACCTGAGAGTCTGCAGGCTGCTCCTGCGCTTATTATTTCTGGCTCTTTGGATGTCTTCTGGACATTTACTATCATTGTACCTGAAGAAAAATCACTTTTACCTTCCTAATTTAAAAAGACAAAACAGAAATGTAAGTTCCTTTGCTACTTCAGTCTTTCTGTTCACATTTTTATAAATCTGAGCATTGAGAATGTTCTATTCTAAATTTGTACAGTGCGTTTTTTTTTTAGAATAAATATTTTATAAAAGGGTTTATTGTCCATTATTTATGTTAAAATGCTTGTTTCCATGAAAGGTTTCTTCCCTCTCAACGTCCCTCAGCCCCTTGGGAAGCAGAGGCCCCAGAGGCAGTGTGGGCTCGCAGCGTAGCCTCTTGGTGACAGCGTGCACTGCCCGGGCAGGCACAGTGCTGCTGTGATCACAGGGGAAGCTGTGACTTGGGGTATGGGAAGCCAGCTCAGAGCATATTCAGTGATGGTGATGAGGAATGGCAGCCTGACCTCAGCAGTGGGTCAGGGTGCTGGGACCCAGAGCCCTCAGCTGTGTTGATGTGTTTCCAGGCTGCTGCCATGTAACATGCATGTGTGGAGCATGTGCAGAGTGTGCCTGAAGCATGCCCGGAGGCTCAGCACAGAGCACTCTGCGCCCAGCTCCACCTCCTCCTCCTTGTCCTTCATCCAGTGTGTACTGGGGCCGGGCCTGCCCTGGCATGTGAGGGGCAGTCCCCGAGGAGCACGTGCCCTGATGCCAGAAACAGCACAGGAAGAGGGATGGGGTTGCCATTCCAAGGCTGATGTGACCAGCCCTGAATTGGAAAGGACTTGCCTGTTGGGAAGTGTGATGTTTCTTCCAGGAAGATGGCCCTTTACAGGACTCAGGGCGTGGGGCAGCATGGAGCCCTCTCGGCCTCTGCCCCAGGCCACAGAACCGTTTCCAGCCCTCGACTCTCCTTGCCTTCCATTTACCTGCCGTTGTTCCAGGCGACCACGAAATGATGCCTACAGCTGAGTTGACTCCAATCCCACCGCAGAGTCAAATGAAAGGGCCATGACCTGATGTCCGTTGGCAGCTTTGGATCTCGGTTCTGTTGCTGGGTTACAACCTGGGCGCAGACTGGTTTGCAGTGGGCGGTGCTGGCAGCTGCAGTCAGTGTCTTTATGCTGGGCTCCAGTCCTCAGGGCAGAGGGGCTGTCTCCCACTTTATTGAGAGGGAGTTTCCAGCTCGGAGAAGCTTGTCCAAAATCTGAAGCAGTTGTGGAGAAACTGGGATTGAACCCCGTCCAGCCTGACTCCAAGGCCCCATGCTGCTCCCTGGGCCACAGGTCAAGGCCGGAAGGCCGTTTTTGCCAATCTGACTGGACCCAAGTTACTTCCCAGCTCCTTGTAAAGAGTTGTCTTTGTGAGACTGTGTCGTGGGTTCTGGAATGATGGGAGCCGTACTTTGCAAATGAGGAGTGCTTGCATGCTCATCTGGCAGTGGATGGGTGTCCTGCTGGCGTCAGGCCTGAGTGGAGACCATGCCCCTCCAAGCATCCTCACTGTGTGTGACAAGGTATAGGCTACTGGGTGAGTTGTCTTGCGTTCCATGGAGCATAGTGTCTGTGTAGATATATGGGTGGCATTAGGGTTGGGGGACATTTGTCTTTCACGCTAGAGAATTGAGTCTGGAGCTGGTGCTACTGGTGAGGACGAGGCCTGGCTCCCTGCCAGGCTCACCCACGCCCACCCTCTGGTTGTTGGGAAAACCAACCTTGGAATGGCCAAAGCAGGAGATAGCACCTCCCCAGTGAAGATCCAGCATCTCGGGAGCTCCATGTGGAAAGATCAAAGAGCTGGAGGCGGGAGCCCTTCCAGCAGCAACTCAGTGACCAGGAGCCTCAGCTCTGTCCACTGCAGGACAGCATTGCTGGGAACGGGGCCCCGGAGGCTGCCGGCTCCAGTGAGGAAGGTCCAGACCATGCAGAGACTGTGCCCTTATTCTCCAAACACCATTTCAAGGCAAGTGCTATTATCAGACTTTTTATTCTTGTGGTAAGGTATGTATGACATAAAATTGACCATTTGAATTCATTTTAAGTGCATAGTTCAGTGGTATTATGTACCTCCACCACCATCCATCTCCAGAACTTGTTCATCTTCCCATTCGGAAAAATCTGTCCTCATTAAATACCCACTCCCCATCAGCCCTTCCCCCAGACCCTGCCAACTACCATTCTACTTTCTGTTTCTGCGTTTGATGACTCTAGGGACCTCATATGAGTGGAATCATGCATTGTTTATCCTTTCGTAACTGGCTTATTTCATCAACTTAAAGGGGAATCAATCCAGGTGTCCATTGATGAATTAATAAGCAAAATGTGGTCTGTGCATACAGTGGGATAGTATTCTGCCTTCAAAAGGAAGGAAATTCCAACATGCCACAACATGGATGAACTTTGAGAACACAAATTCTTTTAAACAACTCAAATCCTCTTTATTCTTTGCTGTCTTTAGAAACAAAAACTTTAACTGGGAAAGTAACCCATGCCATTTTAGCACACATAAACAAGCTGGAAGTGAGAATGGAGGGGTGAGTTCCCTGCCCCTCTGCAGGTCTGATGGTAATGACTACGAGAGTTTTGGTGCCTGTCCTCCCAGGCTGGGGTCTGAACTTAAGCAATTATGAATAAACTATGCTTTTTAATATTAAGATGAATGTTAGTATTGAAACTTTTTTCTCATGAGAGTTTTAAATATTTTTAGTAACACACATTTTTACTGTCCCTCATTCCCCCTCTGCCCTCACCTTGGACGTAGTGTTAGGCCCACCTTTGTAGGTAAGCACACAGATGTTTGCCTTATCTTTTTATCAGCTGCGTAGTTGATAAATACTACCATTCTATGGCGTGCCTCTTCCATCGTTTGTCTAACTGTGGCACTGCTGATGGCTGCTGCTGCATAGCTTGGATATGGATACGGTCATCTTTTTTGTCTGGTCATGTTTAATTGTGTTTCCAGAAGAGTGAGTGCAGGTGATCAGGCATGCTTATTTTTAATTGTAATATATGCTGCTGTGTTATCCTACAAAAAAGGTTGCTTATGTACCAGTTCATCATCTGAGAATCTTATCCAGGCCTGGGATAGCACTTGTCTTACTGATCTTTTTCACCTCTGCTCATTTGAAAAGTACAGACTGGTAGGGTTGTTGCCTTAGTTGTCATTTCTTTAACACCTTGGGCATCTTTGTATATGTTTGATTGGCTGCTTTTATTTTTTCTTTGAAGCCAAGTTTGTAAATGTCTATTTTTACCCTTTGCTTGTTTTTCTACGGTCATTTCTTTTAGATTATAGGAACTTTTTAACATACA